>SNQJ01S0152358.1:19317-40426 GCA_010110895.2 Picea sitchensis | reverse complement strand
TCTTCCATGTTTATCGCCAAAACAACACATAAGTGGATGTAATGGAGAATAGAGCCATAGACCTGACCTCTTGGGGGTCAATGGAGTAGAGTGTTTTGCTACCCCCTCGTAATTGCAATGGTTTGGTTTATGGGTGGGGTCACCTTAGACCACGTGGGAATCGTTTCCCTCCGCATGGAGGTAACATGCATGAGGCAATGCATCACCTTATCATGCATTTAAAGAAATGATAGGTCATTAGTAAGCATATAGGGATAAACACTCTAGCTTGTGGGAGGAAGAGACGCATAGAGAGGAAGGTACGATCCTCCTGGCACATCTTCATTCCTAATTTGATGGATTTGATTCGGGAAGGGAGGGAAAACATTATGGAAGTGCAAGGAGCAGAACGCAGAGTACAACATAGGATGTAAAATTCGGGTGGTGTAGTCAACAAACTTAAGAATTATAATGGTTGGACCTGGTGGGAAATTACATGTCCAGAGATTTCAAGGTACGTATTAACCATCCTGGAAATGATATTCTTGTTGTTAATGGTGGAGAGGGAGTCTCGGTGGACGTATTGTTTCTTGGCCTCTCGGTGGATATATTGGAGGATTGCTTGGGGTGCTTTGCTTCTGGTGTGCTATTCCTCGATAATGGATTATCTGTTGATTCCTTTGTGCATCCTAAGGTCTTGAAGGTATCTTCTACTTCCTGCATTCTTGACGTTCCCTCCTTGGTGTCTAATAGTTTGGCACAAACATCTTCTGGTGCATTCTTTCTAGCAAACAGTGGTGTCTCTGGGGATTTATTTGTTCGTGGCATTGAGTGGGAGATATTTTTATCCTTTAGCTTTCATCCTGCTCAATTGTTGGATATCCTCGGTAATTGGAGCTCTATGCATACTCGGGATAATGAATTACATCAAGATGAGGAAACAATGAAGAACGGATTTGAGGAAAGGCAAAGTCTGGTTATTCGGGTCGGTTCTCTTAGTTCAACTGTCACATTTTCTTTGGACACTCTGGTTCAACATATGGCTATGGTGGGATAAGTTTAGGATGAGGTTGACTTTATGAGAAGCCAAATTGAATCTCTTCAGCTTCAACTAGCTCAAAGGGAAGCGGATCATGGAAATTCACTCATTCTAGGGAGTAATGGTGGCATGGCTGCATCGGAGGTGACACAACTTCCAGACTTAAATGTCCCTATGGCACAGGGCTTTGGCTTTGCTTTACACTTTGTATTAACAATATCTTTTACTAAATTTATACAATTCAACATAGCAGTAGTGTTAGACATTGGGTAAGTTATGACCACGCCCTTTTTAATATGAATAAAAATATTTTTGTTAAAAGAAAATCTATGTAATTAAAAAAAAATTAAATTGATTATAAAACTTAAAACTTATACTAATATATTACATATTACATATGCATATTTTTTTAAAAACAAAAGATAAATGGCAATAATTAGTTTATACTTTTTAATTAAAATTAAAGTTAAAGTAAAATAAAACAAAAGATAAATAAAAATGATTACTTTATACCTTTAATCTTTTAAAGTAAAATAAAACAAATATATAAAAACAATTTACAAAATTAATATATATGTATATATATTACAAAATTAATGTATATGTATATATATTAGTATGATAATAATAATACTATATTAACATTAATATTTATAATTCACGGTTTGTTAACTCAATTTTGATAGTCTTTTAGGTACATATCTATATGTTTTTAGTAATAAGAATAAATTTAGTAGTTCTTAATAATAAGGATAAATGTAGTAGAAGAAAATTTAAAGTTAATAGGTTTATTAAATTCAGATAAATAAAATAGTATTATATATGTTTTTAATAATAAGAATAAATTTAGTAGTTTTTAATAATAAGAATAAATCTAGTAGGAAGAAAATTTAAAGTTAATAGGTTTATTAAATTTAGATAAATAAAATAGTATTATATGAATAAAATCATTTTCTTCATATTTTTATGTTTTTTATTTAAATGTTTTTTTATGTAAAATTTTTTAATATATATATTTTTTAAATTTAGATATTAATAATAGATAAAAAAAATAAATTAATTGACCTTTTCCTTTGAGGATAGCTTCACTTAATGTTGGGCTTATAACTACTCGAGCTAATCCTTAAGAGTAGATAATAGATAATTTTTTATGTAATTTTTTTTTTTTTAAATTTAAATATTGATAAATAGATATATTATATTTTTGAGACATTTTAATTTTTTTTTCATAAATTTTATAATTATAATTATTATATATTTTAAATAGAAAACAATTCTTAAAATTAATGTTTTCATAACTTTTTCTATAACTTTTTCTATTTTAAATAGTTCAAAATTATTTTTATTAGTTAAATAGAGAGAATATTGATAACATATAACCTTTTCTATGAAAAGTTGAAAATGACAAAGAAAAATTCATATTTTCTTCTAAAACCTATATTCTTGTATTTTATACATAAACTTTTTATAGAAATCTGATGTATGTTATTAACTTTATTAAAAAAGTTATTTATTTTTTTAAATATTATCAAATTCATTTATTCAAAAAATATTTTTACAAAATATAAAATAATTGATTAAAAAAGTTAAATTAAAAAATTAATAAAATGATTAATTGAAAAAATTAGATTATAAATCTGCAATACCAATCAATAAATGCATATAATCTAATTTAGAAAGACATTTTAGTTTATTATCTTATTATATAGACAAATTAACCATAATTATAAAAACTCAATACATGTTACTATTTTCAATAAAAAAAAAAAAGGCATAGAAGTGATTATATGTGTATTATAATTTTATCATCTTTTACTCTAATTTAAATTAATATATTAAAAACAAATTTATTATAATATATTACTATAATTAAAAGGCTATTATATCCATTTTGATAAGCTTCATATATAAATATATTTTTGTCTTTTTTAGTCCTCTTTTACCAAATCTAAGTATATTTTTTATTTCAATTTCTCTTTATTTAAATAAAAAATAAATTATAGGATTTCTATGAATATATACTCAAATTGTAAATAACAAAATGCTTAATAAGTGTCGAAATGTAATCTCCATGCTATTGATTTTCATACCAAATTCAAAGCAATTCCCATTATTTTCCATTGTTGAGAGGCTTGTGATCCACTACAATGCAAAAACCTACAGAATGTGTATCTCGAAAGAATCTATAGAGAACGTGTCCTTCATTGCATCATCGCATCATCATTGGTACTTCTTAGGGACGAGATTTATCCTAGCCTATAGATTCATCACTAAAATTAAGAAGGTTAATTTTTCCATTCACTTTTCGGGATAATAATACCTATCAACGTTCACTGTAATGTTTAATGTGACTGTACATGTTACGCTTTGGTGCGTGTTGTTGTGGCAAGACTAAAAAATAAGTGGCCAATAGGTCAGGTACGATTCTCGTAGCCTGATTTTAGGCTTGTGGGAAATCTTGATATGAGCTAGCGATACTCTATAGTACCCCAATAAAAGAGATGGAAATCCTCGTAGAAGGTAGGAGGTTTTGAGCCCTAGCAGGTAGGTAGTAGGTAGTACAGATGACGTGGTACTTGACAATAGGCCCTGGTAGAAGGTAGGAGGTATTGAGCCCTGGTAGGTAGGTCGTAGGTAGTACAAATGTCATGGTACTCAAAACCACTTGAGGAAGACATGTGGAGCCAATAAGGGCTCTTTAAGACTGATGATGAGTACAGAGAGGAATTAATAAAAACAAGATTGACCAAGTATATAAATGACCCTTTTTTAAATACTCTTAATCCCAATGTCGAGTTCGAGGCAACTCTTTCGCCAGGTGGAGGATCAGAGAGATACCACAAGGAGACAAGGTACATCGCAATTATCGATGACCTATTCAAGATTGAAGCGAACGAATGGCTCTGGCCTCCAGCTTTAGCTAACCTACTCTCCTCAACTCACTCCATTTCCCAGTCACCGTTTAGTCAAGAGGGGAAAGCTCATGGAGAAGTCTATCACAGAGGGGGTTTCGTTGCAGAGGATGGGTATGAATCCCCAACCGGTCCTCTCTTAAAAATGATAGGTGTTAAGAAGAATCTCATTGGAAGAAGGGGTTCAGAAGGAAGCGACAGAGAGTCTGGGGTGCCGAACAGAGGTTCATGGAGAAAAAATCATGGAAGTCGATAAGGAACAACAAAAAAATGGTTATGGGACGCGATGTGGGACTGAAGGAAGTTTCTTCACTGTCTTTATTAGCACTGGTTGGATGATTTAATTATTGGGATTATCCAATGGCAGATATTGGAAAATGGATAGAGGGGAATTGGAAACCCTTCTTAGGTTACACTCTTGAAACTTCGGTGTTGGTCCGAGGCTAGTTCGGTTTCCTCTTTAGAAAAGCATAAGATGTGGAAAAGATCCTGAACCAGGTTTGGCTCTGTGGGAATGAAAACTTAATGATTAAAAGGTGGACACACCTTTTTAATCTAGAGAAAGAACTTTTTAGGTTTCGACATCTTTGGGTATTAATGTCAGGTTGTCCACTAGATTTTTGGAACCTGGAAGCTTTCAAAGATATGGGAGATGCACTGGGTAAATTTATTCATGTGGATCTGACTCTGTTGTCTGGACATGATCATAAAATAGGAAAAATAATGGTTGTATTCGATGATCAAAAGGGTTTACCAAATTTCCTGGAAATTGAGTGGAGAGGGATTGTTCGCTTACAGAAACTAGATTACTGGGGGATTCCATTCTTATGTATGGTCTGCAAGGAGGTGGGACATTTGAAAAAGATAGGTCCCTGGAAATAAAAAAACAATCGGTGTGGAAGGAAGAGTGGCCGGAGCACGACCTAGTTCTGGAAATTTTCGATGAGAAGGGACCTACTGTACTGAATGGGGACTCACATGTCAGCTCATTGAACTCTTCTTTGTTCATAGGTAAGTTAAAAAAGTTCTCCCATGCTATTTTTTCGTCCCTATCTTTGAAGGAAATGGAATGGTTACAGAGACTTTTTTTTATATTAATTTTAGGACTGAACCTTCTATTAACGTTAGTAAGTTAGGAATTGTTAAAAAAAGGGTCTTTGGCTCGTGATTTTTAAGGAACCTATGGTTTCGGTTGGACTTTGTCTTTTTAGAGCAGTCTGTTAACCAAATTGTTGAGGACTCTTTAACCGATTTAATACCTTCTTATAAAGAAGTATTAAGTTGAACCCCTTTATAGATTTTCTTCGGAGGAAAAACTCTCACTAGATCCTACCCGAAGCAAAAGCTTGAAAACCTGACTATTGAAGTTGTTGGATGGGGGAATAAGAAGGATTTATTGGAGAAGAAAGGGTCTTTTTTGGGGGTGTTAGAGAAAGAATTCTCTCCAATCAAAACTAGAAGTGCAAGGAAGATTGTTAAGGAGAAAGAACAAGTGGGGAATTTAGTCTTGCAGGTTTCAGAGGGTCCAAGGGCACTTAGAGAACAGAAAGCCCTAGCAAGAGGCATTAAATAATAGTGATCTCTCTTAATGTTAGAGGAGTGGGGGGTACTCCAAAAACATTATCCCTCAAAAGAATGTTTGATTTGGTTAAACCAAATATAGTTATAATACAAGAAATTATGGTCGATGGAAATAAGATGAGAGAGGTGTTCTCAAAAAAAATTCCCGTGTGGGATTTATGTGCAGTGGATTCAAAAGGTTTGTTTAGGGGGATACTGTCTACATGGAATCCAAAAAAATATAATTTCAATGCCTTTTTTATTCCTGCAGGAATCTTACTAGAGGGATTCGTAAAGCAGATTAATAAGAATTTGAAGCTGATAAATTGTTATGGGTCATATGTTGATAGACAGAGTTTCTGGAATATTATAAAAGTCCAATCTTATTTTGGGTGGCGATTTGAACTTCACAATTTCTGCGAGAGAAATTTTGGGAAATAATGCTAGAAGTGATTCATTGGCTTCCTAGTTCAATAAAATGATTCAAGGAGAAGGATTAATAGATGTAGAACCTATAGATATTTTTCCTACTTGGATGAATGGTAGGGGAAATCAAGATTATGTAGCAAAAATATTGGGCCTATTTTCAATTAGTGAATCGTTGGTGGATTTAGGGCTCAATTTTAGAACCTAAGTGGTTGATGTTAAGATATCAGATCATATGCTAGTGGTCTTCCAATTGGAACCAACCCAACCAAAGCATAAGATCCCTTTCAAATTTAACTCAGTGTGGTTAAAAGACCTGGATTTTTCTTCACTAGTGTGATCCAATTGGCATAAGATGGAGGAGTCAGATTCTACTTCTCCAATGGTAAAAATAGTCTCAAAGATTAAATCCTTGAGTACTTTGGTTATAAAATGGGAAAAAAAGAAGAAATTAAAATCTAAAGAAGAACTAGTACAAATTGAAGTAGACCTGGATATCCTTTACTCTACCTTTCCTGTGGGTATTTTGGGAGATGATGAAAGGGATCTTGTGACAGAGAAATAAGGGAGGAAATTGGAGCTTTTAAAACAAGAAGAGGAGACTTGGAGACCAAAAAGCAGAATTACTTGACTAAATTCTGGTGATAAAAATTCTAAGTTCTTCCATGCCTATGCCAATTTCAGGAAGCAGAAAAAATACAACTTGGGAGATTAGAAAGGAGGATGGTTTAGTGGCATCTGAGCAAAAAGACTTAGAAAAGGAAGTTGTTTCATACTTTGAAAAAATGTTTAAAGCTCATGATAATCTTTCTATTATAAAGAAATTGGAAGTGATCCAGACTTACCCTAGAGTGGAAGATGGGAACACTATTGTTGCACTAGTATTATTACCCGAGGTATTGTCCACTTTGAAAGGATTTGTTGTTTCAAAAATTCCTAGACCTGATGGTTGGACAGTTGAATTTTTCTTGGAATTTTTTGATATTATGGGACATAATATTTTGGATGCAGTGGAGGAATCAAGAATTAAGGGGAAGATAATAGGGGCACTAAATGCCACTTTTGTAGCACTTATCCCTAAAAGTGATAAACCTGAATCTTTTGATGGATTTAGACCCATCTCTTTGTGAACTTGGTGTATAAGTTTATTTCAAAAATTATTGCAGTCATAATCAAATCTTTTCTTTAAAAAGGTATATCTAAGGAGCAGTTTGGATTCTTGGAAAACAAACAGATCAATGAGGCTATTGGAATTGCTCAAGAGGTCCTACATAGTATAAAGACAAAGAAATCTAAAGTGCTGATCTTAAAAGTAGATATGATGAAAGCTTATTGTTGTGTTGGTTTTGTCACTTGGGTGAGCAAAACAAAAACACTTGCATGTCTAGATGAGCCTACTAGACAAGACAAAAGTTTTGTGAGTGAGTTAAACAAGACAAACAGATGTATAAACAAAGAAATAAACTAAAACAACTAAGAAATAAATGTTATAAAGCATGAGAAACTTAGAACCATGAAAATCAACCAATGACCAACATAATGCTACCAATGTATCAATAGATTAGTAGGAAAAACACCGTAGAGGAAAATAGGGACTTATGAGTCCCCTCTTTGTCCTTGGGAGGGATCTTGAGTTCCCTAATGGAGAGCTCTTCATACAATGGAAGAAATGGAAAATGGTGAAGAAAAACAATTCTTATTCCCTCAATAGGTGAGTGGAATGGCCTATTGCAATGGTTCTTGAAGGCTTCCAAGTGAAAATAGGATTCCCAAGGAAGAATTCTTGCAACATAACAATACTATGAAGATCTTTGTTTCTTAGCACATGTATGGCTCTTATTTATAACATTCATACATGAAAAAATGTAATTGGTTCATAGTGTGAACAAGGGGCCTTTTAGGGAACCCTCTAGCCCTTGACCAACCCCCAAGCTAGATTTCGCTCAGATATGAGTGTCAAATCGTGTTGGGGGTCGGTCCATAAGTGGTTGAGGGGGTGACAAGATCCATAAATGCGTCAATCATAGAAGTGCACATATTTTCTTGTACATAGTCGCGCATTTTGCGCATTGTGCTCACCGAGGGATGTGTTGGCCCGCACACACTATGCACTGTGGTGCGCTTCCTTTGGTGAATCTGCACATTTCAATTTTTGACCCAATTGTATAATTTTTTTCCTTTTAAATAAATTTTTGTGTTGTAGGTGGACTAATTGTGTTTGGCACTGATGTGTTTCTTTAGCCATTTGCATGCAATGTTGTGGATGATTTTCCAATGATAACAGATGCCCTCTAATATGTGAGGTTAGGAGCATACGTATAGCCGAAATACATCAATGTTTGTTTTTATGAGAGTGCCACTGTAATGAAGAGTGAAGAGAGGGACTACAAGAGAGATCCACTTGAGGGAGAGGGAAAATTGTGGGATCCAAACCTTTCCCTACAGAGAAAAAAAGAAAATATGTGTCAAACAAGGCAGCCATGCCCCATGCTCGTGTCATGTAACCAAAATGTGAGACTGTAACTGAAGATGTATGCTGATGTAGATAACTGCAGCACACTTGGGGGTGGTTGATAACAAAAGATGATGGTTCTGAATGGTGAACGGACTTTGAAGTGAGTCAAGGACAACTGTAAGAATTGTCGAGGGCTCGTAGGCATTGATGGCCTAACAAATTCAGTGGTCTTCGACTGATATGGAAAAAATGCAATCGTCACATAGTAATACCCACTGTAACATGAAATTTTATCGAAGTCCAATGTTATGGGGGTCAACAGAATCAAAGAGTTATGATGATTCTCTATGTGTCATCTGAGACTCCTCATTGTGAAGGTAATGAGAGTCAATATATTGTCGCCCTTCTGGAAACTTTGTTGATGTCGACAGGAAGGGAGATGTGACTCCAAGAAGCAAAGGGCTTCGTGAAATCAACTGAGATGATATCAGGTACTGACAGGTAACATGAACGAAGGAAAGATTCGGGGAGATTCAAGATTGCCTGTGGTTGGGGAAGTTTTGAAGGAGGATCGAAAAACCGTAAAAATGGATCTAGTGTCAGGGGGACGACTAGATATGGGGTTAAAATGTGCCAAAGTCTAACAAAGTGGACAAACTCAGAGACCCTGGGTATATGAAATTGTGATACTTGGGGATTGGGAATGATGTTGGTATGAAAAAAGAGAGGATGCCCCAACCAAGGATGACATGGGTTTCTTTGCCAGAAAAAAGAACTCCATCAAGGGTGACAACAAAAAAGCTAAGTAAATGATGGAAACAAAGGATTTTTACAATTACCAAATAAATAAAGAATAATTGGGGTTGAGCATATAGATACATAAATGGGTGCCCCAGTGAAAGATGGCTTGGCCTGTTAGGGCGCAAGTTTGTGAAAGATAACTGGCGGAGGGTGGGGGACCCAAGGGTGGGTTTTTGTATTAGGTAAGTGAATGGAGGACAATCTACAGATGGGAAACCTAATAGTGGATAAGATGGAGGGATAATGATACTGTAGAGGTGCATTCAATAGAAACGAGATGATATGACCTGGGAGTCCATTTGAAAATTTAGCGATATGATGAGAAGAAGTATGGGGTTCATTCTCAGAAGTGCATAAGACTATCGAGACTCCCATCCCTAAGGGGTGAAATCAACATGAGTGTGAAGTTTCCAAGGGGAACTATGAATGGGACAACTCACGTGGGGGAGAGTGCTACTAGGTGACAGTACCCAAATGTAACAGAGGTAAAGGTACTATAGGGCCGGGTGTTAGGACCCTAAAGGTAAATGTCAGAGGGTATCACTAGGAGATGCAATCGATTTACAGAGGGAATAATTACATGCCAATGTCGAACATATACCTGAAGGGGCTATAATATTGCAGAACAAGTACTTGCACACATGAAAACCAAATACCTGATGTGAACAATATCTGATGGTAAAGAACATATAACAACTATTTGATAAAATTGAACATAAGCATGCGTACCTAAACGTGATGTGAGAAAAATTCCCCCCCAAGGCCAAGTGCAGATGATGGCCTGGGGAATGTGAATGTGTAGATGGCGGGACCAAGATCCCGTAGCTGAGAACAGATCATAAAACAAAGGCTCTAGGCTCCTGTAACATAGTATGGAAGCTGGAAAAAAGGGACTATATATGGTTGGTGGGCCCACAATGCCACCTCATTTGTATCTGTCACTATAGTTAAATTGATGAGAGTGCTCTAAGGAGATTTGGAGATTGTGGGAGTGTGAGTTTACTGATCTGGGAGTGGAAAGAGACAGGTTAGTGGTCCTATCATCCTGCATCTTGTGAAATTCTTAGTTTGTAGGTAGGGACTATACGGAGGGCCATACATGGGATTTTTTGGGTAGGGTCCCACCAGTGCATGGGAAAAGGAGGAATACCTGCGCATATGTGCATGGGTATAATCCCTTTTCCAACACACAATGTGCAGTTGTGTTTGACATACCTGCGCATGTGGGCATGAGGGAGGGAAATATAGGCGCGCATGAAATGCACGCCTGTCTGATTGACAGATGCACACTGATGCACAAATGTTTCTCAGATAGTTGTGCATGAGTGTGCAATTGTGCAAAGAATAGGTGTGCACATGTGCACTCATGTCTGGGTGAAAGACGCACATTTGGGTCAAGGATTAGGGGTTGAATTTTTTTGATATTTTGATGTTTTGTGATGGATGATGAGGCTGATCAAGTGTTTCTGTGTGAATGCAGGTGATCAACAGACTCAAATAGCACGATTCCAGTGCACTAGAGAGAGTGTGACTGGGACCGTCTTCGGTAGGCGGTGAGAGAGAAGTCGGGCATGTAGAGACACTTGGAATCCTGCGGGTTTCTCAATTTCTTTGAATGCCCTTTGATACGGTCGGAGGATTTCCTGCTCCAGTATCTGATGATGATGTGGAGCATTGATCTGCAGTGCTTCATAGTTAGAGGACAACAATTGACATTCTTGGCCATCGAGGATGTGTATTTCTTGATGGGGCTCCCATTCCATGGGATGGCCCTTCCTATCGATCCCCAGCTGCCGGAGTAGGATCGAGTGGGTGAATTGGCAGCTCATCACTACACAGGGCCGAACACAATGCCGGGTTCTATCATCTGTATTGAGGTGATTGATGATCTTTTGATGGAGTGCATCACCACTATGGTGGTGAGGATCTACGGATCCTCAGGGACTTTGCAAATCACTGGTGGTCATATGAGAGTAGTGGAGCGGTTCTTGGATGGGGACCTATTTGCATGGGGTGTTCTTCTGCACACCAAGATGATGGGATAGGTGAAATGGTTTCAGAGATCCAACTCCGGTGACTTTTCTTTCGGGTCCATTTTGGTGGCCTGGCTTCTTGAGAGGGTGCCTTTGTTGCGCCCGAGGATTCTTCTCGAGCCCACGGGGCCACGAGAATCATGACTGATGTAGTGGGCCCATGTGTTGGACTGACACAGTGGTGGAGAGGATGGCCACGGTGGCGCGAGTGTGGTGACATATTCCACAGGTGATACTGAGGTATCCATATGTGGGTATGGACTACCATCATGAACCATAAATGATGTTGCCTCCTACAGAGGACTAGGATCAATGAGGTATGTTTTTGTATTATTATGTTTTTTTGATTCGATAGATAACATTGATTATATATGTATATATGGATGCTGACACTATCTTTGGTGTTGTTTTGCAGATGTGGGACACCAAGGTCGACAGGCAGAGATGGTTGGGGAGTTGGCTCACCGAGGGCCAGTATGACCGATGCGTGCAGAGCCAAGGGTGGGATAGAGGTGGGGATGAGATGACGCTAGTGCTGGACCAATGAGAGAGCCGTAGGAAGAGGCCAGAGTGATGATGGAGGACCTACGTCGACACTTCGAGCAGGTTCTATAGGGTGTATTGGAGGGCATGTGGGCCCATATCCAGGATGAGGGGGTCTTGGAGCAGTGTGTGGGAGTTTCGATAGAGTGGAGGACCCTGATCCATCTAGAGACAATAGTGGGGGCAACGATGATTGGTCGGCTGCCTCCTAGACCTGGAGGGCCCCCAACTGGTGGGGAGCCTCTGGCTGACAGAGGACTTGGGGGGGGGGAGCTCTAGGGGCACTGTGAGTGGTGTTTTTTGTATATATAGGCTTGGCATCCCATTTTTTATAGGGTAGTTTATACCAATTTTTGTATTCATAGGGGTGGGGGGACTCACTGGCCTATGTGCGATGTATATTTATTTTTTTGTAAAAAATTACGACACTTGATTATATATATATATATATGGATATATTTTGGATCATGCATGTCTCTATGTGGTATGCTTTTATGGATGATGTCTTTTCTATGCGTTGTGAAAATGTATGATGCTTATGTATAAAATGATGTTTAATGTGATAAATGCCAATCTAATACTAGGTTAACCATGTGATTTGCTACCTGATTAAATTTTCTTGGAATATGTGTAAATGTGATTGAATCAAAGTTGCAAGATAGGAGTCTAATTTGTAGGTATTTGTGAAAGAGGGAAGGATCGTGAACGTGATATACATTGTTGAGTTGCAAGACGACAAGTTGAGAATCTAATAGAACGCTAAGGTGACGAATGTGGCAGTGGTTGGCCTCGGCAAGGAGATCGATGATGGCATCGTATTCAGCTTGGTTGTTGGTGGTCGAGCCCAAACATATGTCACTAGAGTGGAGCAATACATGTGAGGGGGTATAGAGGGCCCAAGCGGCCGAAGTGAGATTCTGGGTCCAGCGGCTGGCACTATCAGTGTAACTGATGTGGTATGTTGATGGATGATGCACCTGTCAATAACACGGATGATAGATCAAACATGAGGAGTGGTGGAAAAAAAGAAGACTAAAAATGCTACAAATGTGTACAAAGAAAATCCTAAGGTAGGATGGCTATGCTTAGGTGTAAAACTTCTATAAGTACAATCCATTGACGGGTTCTTTGAGAGGGTAGCCTTCTAGAGAGGCCAAAATGTATGTGCCTTTAGTGAGGAAGTGTTGGACGATGTAGGGTCCATGCCATAATGAATCGAATTTCCCATGGCTGAGAGTATTGTGGGAGATATTGTAGGATAACATGAGATCACCTTTGTTGAAGGAGCGAAGGTTGACATGGCGTTCAAAAGTGGCTTTGGACTATTTTTTAGCTGTTTCATTGTTTTGTAATGAAGATCGACGATCTTCATCAAGTGACTCTAATATGAGCAGGTGTTGTTCCATTGGAACAGTGTCAGGTAATAGCTCGATGTAAGTGCGTAACGTGGGTATTTTTCACTCAATAGGGAGGGTGGCTTCGATCCCATGGATGAGGTGGAACAGTGTAAAACCGGTGGA
Organism: Picea sitchensis; assembly: GCA_010110895.2. Lineage (NCBI taxonomy): Eukaryota > Viridiplantae > Streptophyta > Pinopsida > Pinales > Pinaceae > Picea > Picea sitchensis. The sequence continues at coordinate 27,158 of SNQJ01S0152358.1, read as the reverse complement.
AGTTTTGACTGCTGTGTGATAATCCCATAACATGGAAAACAACATATGATGCGAGTTGATATTATGTTTGTTTACTGTACGTTGTAGCATGGTTTTGAGGACTTTGTTGATAGCCTCGACTTTTCTGTTGGACCGAGGGTAGTATGGGGAGGAAAACTCGTGGGAGAATCCTAACTTTGAGGAGAGTTCTGCGAAGACCTCATTCTCAAAGTGTTTACCATGGTCATATACTAGTTGTTGGCACAAGGGCAGACCTAGGGTTCAATGCTTAACAACGCACCAACAAAACCATGACTACCGGCCCTTTCGACAACACTTGTGAAGCAGGCGAGGTCTCACCCGAGGTCGAAGGAGGGGGGGTTATGGGACACATGTGTCTGTAACCAGGTTGGGACAAAGATATGTTATAATAACACTTCACATGGTATTCTATTAACACTTAGAAGATGACATGCATTAGTTCATTAGTTTTATTAACATCACAGAACATACCTAAAGATGGATCGACGCAGTAACAATAAAGATTAATCACTTCAACCACTTAGCACATAACACTGAGTTAGATCTAACATTCATTTATATTTAACAAAAGTAAATCACTAATCATCAACATATATATCTATCATGCATAATAACCAAAGAACTGAGAACATTAAGAATATAAACAACATAGCACAAAGAAAACCAAAGACACAAGATATACATGGTTCACTCCAGTGTGGGGATACGTCCACCAACCGCTTCACCTTATTTATTATTCGTCCAGATATTACAATCATTTTCTCCTGTGCATTAAGCCATAGAGCCAAGCTTCGTACCAGACATGAGATCTACACACTGAGCACGAGATCCTCCTTCCAAAAATAGGTCATGTCATAGAGCCAACTTATCTATCGAGAACAGAGCCTTAACACATATAGACTCTGTTGCACAAAGAAACTTAAAAATACTTGCACTTAGCTACCAAGACTTCAGAATACTTGAGATTCTCCTTTTACAATGCATTATCCTTTATTTATACTTTTACAATCCCTTACAATAAGGCCTAATCATGGGTAAACCCCATGGGCCGACATCCCATATCCCATTACAAAAACCCTAAGGAACCCCTTACTGGGTCCACATAGACCAAAAAATAAGTGAGATACACGATCTCAGCTCCGTCTGGGAGCTCCTTCTTTGAACAATGTGTCGAAGTCCAAAATTGGTCCAAAACTGACCAAGGTTTCCTCTAAACTTGGTCAAGGGCCAAAAACCCCCCAACACTCACCTGTGACTTATCCTGAGTCACTCAGGTCTGGTCAATGCTGCTTCGAATGCCTCGAGCTTAACTCGATTTTCCTCGACTTGCTTCTTTTCCTGAGCCTCCTGCTCAACAAGTTCCTGTATCATCTTCTCTGAAATAGGCCCTTCCAGGCATTGTTCCACTGTTGCAACCACTTGGTCCAATTGAGAGCCTTGTCCCTCAATTTCTTCGAACACCTTGTAGGCTTCATCCTACATAGGTTGTATCTTTTGCATGACTTCCATTACCCTTCCCTGGAGGGCAGTGATATGTTCCTACGCAACGCGTTGTTCCTGAGATCTCTTCATTCTTTCAACTACGGTGAGTAGCTTCATCTACGCCTGTACTGGCAATGTCTATTATTGCGCCTCCTGTAACTGTGGTTCCAGCTTCCTTATCTTTGGAGCTTCTACAAGGAGTTCATATGTATGCAAACTTCTATCACTCAGTTGTTTTCACTCTGAGGCAAGGGCTCTAATCCTAACTACTATGTTCTTAACATCTTCCTCCCTCTGGTCACGCACCTCCTATGGAGTGCTCGGTACTGCTCGGGATTCTAGTTGTGTTATTCTATCCTAAAGCTGCTGGAGGGTCTCAACGAGATTCACTACTTGAGCCTCGACTAACCCTTGATCCTCATGTGCCAAGCCTGGCACATAGTGACATTCTTTACTCACTGCTTCTTTGATTGTGGCCCGTTCTGTGAGCAACTTCCTCTTTTCTCTTTGTAGCTGGGATTTTTCCTCCTGGATCATCTCCTGAAACTCTTCTTTCTCACTTTCATAGGAGGTTAGATTGTACCACGCTACTCGTAATTGTTCTAAGGCTTCATCCTTCTCTTGTTTCAAGGCTTTTGTAGCCTTCTCCTTCTCTTCCTGGACTTTCTGAAGTCGAGCTTCTGTCACATCTACAAGTATTCTCAATTGGGCTAGTTCATCCCCCAATTCTACAATCTGTGATGCAGTAGGTACTGTGTGGACAAAACGAATAGCTTGTTGTACCTATTTCAATTCCTTCTCAACTCTTCCACACATCTCTTCCTTCTTCTATCCATATCTCTACAATATGTCCTCGAAAGCATCCTCCATAACTCCACAGACCAAACTGATATCGCCCTCCATGAGCATTGCCTCTAACTGGGTTTTATTAGCGCATGTCTTGTTTCTTTTTGAAGGTTTCTTTGGAGAAACCTTCCTCTTATGTGGTGTTACTGTCCCGGCAAGGGGATACTCGCATAGAGGGGTGGTAGCTTCACCTCCTCCTCCTCCTTCTTCTCCTTCATTTACTCCTCCCTGCCCTTCTTCTTCGTCTCCTCCTCCTCCTGGCGAGTCAAATCCATTATCTTAAAAATCATTGTCCTCCTCATCTGTCTCTATATCTTGGACTTCCTCCTTCTTTTTCTTCTTCTTCGTCCCACTAGACTATCCGACATGCTCGACCTGGGTGACTATGGGGATTCCTATGGTGTCATTGTTAGAGAGTTCTGCATCAACGATGGGTACATGGAATTCCTCCGGCCACTCCTTTGTGATCTTCTCCATGTATTCATCTGTTAGCTTGTAGTATGACTATAAATCTTCCTTGTTCTCATCTTTGCGCGTAGTGATATAGATGAAATGCAGATCCGTGCAAAACTTTTCTATTGGTCGGTACTGGTGCAGGGTGTGCGATGTCATGCACAAAAATGATTCAATGGCAACCTTTAGTTGTTGATAGTATGCATGAAACACAAAATTGGACTACCACTTCTTCGTCATGTCGTTGGTGTACCACAAGGTTGAAAACCCAGTGGCCAACGGATCCGAGGGTTTGATCTCTGGGAAGGTGGCTCCTTCAGGCATTTTCTAAGAAAAAAATGTGATCAAAATGATCAACCAGCTATAGTGGAATTGGTATCCCAAATATTGGGCTTCGCAACAATATTTCTCAAGTTCATTGATGAGGTAGCTCGCCCAATTCATCTGCATGCCCTCCACACATTTTCCTGTGAGGTCCACCATGAAATCAGTGACCTGTGTGTGGCGGTTTTTCCTTATGATATTCCCAGCTATGAGTTGGAAAGTGAGGTGCACTATGACATCCTGTATAGAGGCTACCGTGTAACCTCACTTTCCTTTTTTGACTTCGCCGTAAGATTCCTTGATGCACTGTGCCAGGGAGCGGTCCGAGGCCTTCCCTGGATAAAATTGATGAGGGTCGGGTCCCTTCATGCTTAATCCTATAATCTGGTGGATTAGCGTCGGATCCATGGTAATAATTCAATCGAGCCATAGGTATCCACCATGATAGCACGACAAGAGGAGTTTAACGCAAGCGTTAACCTCCTGGTGGCGGCCAAAATGGGGAATCTTCATCATATTTAACATGGTGGACTACGCCAGACCCTTAATCCATGGCTGGGAGACGAGGGGATGCTTCTTCCCAGTTTAATTCATCAAGTAGCAGTGGGGTGCTAGCATAACATAGTTCTTTTTGTCTCCTAAATTGAAGTCGTTGTTCTTACTCATATTCCTTTCGGAATGTACGCGGTGAATACGGTTTACTCAAAATCTTGTGAGATGTTGTCATGGTTAATTGCGCCAGCCAAAGGTGGGATATACTTTGGTAGGATGGACGGGATCTGCTTCACATTATCCATATCACCGCGGTTCTTACTTTGCTTCTCAGTCACGGGGTTGACACGGCCAGAACGACGTCTAGTCGAAGGGGAAGCCTACAGTCCTCTAGTCGACGATGCCTGGACACCTTCATATATCAGTCTATTGGCCATTAGATTCCCAAGGACTTCCTCGACAAACTTCTCTAAATCACTATGTTTTCCCGACATTCTAACTTTTAAACAAGCGGGTCAGGGTAGACGAACGATCAGGAGGGGTAGACAAATGGACATCGAGATCTAATTTCAAATAACACAGCTCAAAACTTAGGCAATTATCTATTTAGATAAGTCAATCATGGGTAGTAAAAAGTGGTCCCGATGTAACGGTCGATGAGTTCAATAAGCAGGGCACCGTAACAGATTCTTCCAATGGCTAGGAATGCTTCCATCAATGTGAATATGTCTATTATGGTGCATTCTCAACATTCCAAAAGTGGTCCATTAGCCCATAAATGCATTTTGTAACCATTTTGGAGCGTCATTTGAACAATCAGGGCACCTCCAACAGTCATATAACTTTGCCAGGGCGAAGTCTCATTCTGCGCGGTTCTGCTGTTCCGGCGAGGTTCAAATCCTGCGAACCTACCTCCTACAAGCTTCCAGTCTAGGAAGTATTCCATCTGTTCTCTATAGCTTATTGTATCTTTTCCAACTTAGCTTTATTCTTATTGAGCTTCCTTTCCTTCTTTCATGTTATCTGAGTCTCTCTAACTATTTCTGGAATCCTCTTTCCATTCTTATTCTTCTCTTCCCTTATTCTAGTGACTTCTCAATGTTGATGTGCCCTCAAAGGGTCTGAAGTCAATATCCATCCTCTTAATACTTCCTGGGTGGGTATTCTTCTTTCTTTCATAGATAGGTCCTTCGAATCTTTTTTCATTCTTTCAACCTTGATAGCTAATAATTTTTCTTTATGTTCCTCCTGCGTTGTTACTTTGTTCTGTTGCTTCGACTTATGCTCTCGTTCTTCTATTAGTCGATCTATTTTTCTGGCTATGAAATCCCTTGTTTCTTTCTTTTTCTTTTCTATAGATTCTTCCTATGCTTTCGTTCTTATTTGATCCTTATTAATCCAAGGCTTACCTAATAAAAGTGGGAAAGGGGCGTTGTCCCTAATAAACTTAATGAATTCAAATTCCTCTTTGGTTGATGTTCCATGAACAATAATAGGTACATTAATAACTCTTCCACACAAGGTTATCATATTTCCCTTAAACAAGCCTATCCTTCCCAATGAAGGTAACACAGTAGGCTTTCCCAAATTTTTCCAAGTTTCCTCTGTCATAAAATTCACTTGTGTTTCTTCATCCAAGACACAATCTATGTCAAAGTCTTCTATTCTTGTACTTATGCATTGTTTTACTTTTAGGATCTCTAGTAAATTGACATCTTTGTGAACATCCATTGTTTCTTTCAACTGTAATAACATAGTCTAAGCTTCCTCTGCCCTTTTTTCTTTATGACTTTCTAACATGATCTTAGTCTCTTGACTTCCTTCATAGTTTTCTTGTCTCATGTTCATTCGTTCAACTTTAGCAATCATCCTTGGACAATCCTCAACCTCATGACCAACAATCTTACAATAAAGACAAATAGGACCTGTGCCAGGGCATTCCTTAGAAATATGTCCTGGTCTTCTACAATTATATCACAATGTCAATCCTCTTTTTCTCTTATATGTTCCCCATCCTCTTCTGTATTGCGCACTAGGATCACAGTGCTGGACCTGCAATCTGCAAAAAACATTTCTAGGTTCCTGCATCCACTTATTAGTCCAAAAAATATTTCTATGCATAGGAATGACATATATTTCTTCATTTCTATTAAATTTACTCATATCAACTCTTTCTTCCAATTGCGCCCTAGCCTTCAGACTAGGACTGAATCTATTAAACATACTTAAATTCATGCTTTCGAAACAAAAATTTTCACCTATCTTACTCTTTTCAAAGCACAAAGCTTTACCTCTTTTAAGATCTTACCTCTTTTCTTTAGATCAGATTTCTCTCTTAGCACAAAGCTTCACAAGTCAAGCAGAGTACTACGCACTACAACAATAGATCTATGCACAGAGCTTCTCATTTCTTTACTTCAGTTCCCAACAATCACAATTTCAGGTCCTGACAACGAAACCATTTTTTGGCAGGGGCAGACCTAGGGTTCAACGCTTAACAACGCACCAACAAAACCCCGACTACCGACCCTTTCGGAAACACCTATGAAGCAGGTGAGGTCTCACCTGAGGTAGAAGCAGGGGGGGTTATAGTACATAGGTGTTTCTAACCAGGCTGGGACACATATATGTGATAATAACACTTCGCAGGGTATTATATTAACACTTAGAAGATGACATGCATTAGTTGATTATTTTTATTAACATCGCAGAACATACCCAAATATGGATCGACGTAGTAACAATAAATATTAAGCACTTCAACCATTTAGCACATAACACTGAGTCATATCTAACATTCATTTATCTTTAACACAAGTAAATCACTAAGCATCAAAAGATCTATCTATCATTCATAATAACCAAAGCACTGAGCAGATTCATAATATAAACATCATAGCACAAAGAAAACCAAAGACACAAGATATACGTGGTTCACCCCAGTGTGGGGATACATCCACCAACCACTTCGCCTTCTTTATTATTCATCCAGATCTTACATTCATTTCCTCCTGTGCACTAAGCCACAGAGCTGAGCTTTGTTGATCTGGATTTTATGAGTAGAACGAAATGAATACAGATTATTAACAGGTTCTTAACAAAAAATAACAGATATATAGTAAAACTTGTTTTCTATTCAATAACGAAATAAGCTGAAACTGTAAAATGCAGCGGAAACAAGCTTGCTGGAATGGTGGCGGCTTATCTCTGAGAAGAGATGTGAGGGCAGTGCGCATTTGCAAGAAGAAGGTTACAATGAGGCTTTGAAGGCCTTTTTACAATAAGTAAGAATGCCAAAATCCCTAGACATCCAAAAACCTAACCCTAGGAGATGAAACGCCAAAAGTCATGTGGGCCCCGTTTGGGTAAGCTAGTACATCAACTTCCTGTGGTCATAACTTTTGCATACGATCTTTGTTTTAGGCGTTTGATAGCCTGTTGGAAAGGTATCACCGAGGAGATTCATTTTGGGGGATAAATCATTCCTTTAGATATAATTGAGGAGCTCGATACCGAAAAACCTTCATTTAGGCCCTCAAAATGGCCCCAGAAGTAAAAACTGCTAAAAATAGTGAATTGCCAAAAATATTAGAAAACTGTTTTGAGCCAGTTAGAAAAGGTGGGTGGCCACCGATATCCATATGGATCAATCCTACCTCCTTAGGAAGCAATGGTCTCCATTGCATTGAGGTCCCCCATTAAATGAGGAAATTTCTGCTGAATTTGGCCCCGGGTGAGCCACTTGCCTTGGTGTAGGAGCTGCCCTGCTTTGACGACTCAATAAAGATGGATCCTTTGTTGTAGAGTTCCCTTGATCCGTCTGTCCACATTATGATCATTGGATTCCTGTTGTATGCAGTCGGGGTTGAGCTCTGTTGGTGTCAACTGTTTTGCTACTTCTGAGGTGTCCAATAATGGTGGGAAATAAGGGTGAAGGAGATCCACGTTAAACACTGGGTGCAGGCAAAGGAAAGGAGGAATGTTGAGCTCAAAAGAATTATCCCCCACGGACTTGGTGATAGTGTATGGTCCATAATGGAGTGGGTGAAGCTTTCGATGGGGTCCTGTAAGGCATTCTTTCTGCAAGTGCAACCAAACTTTGTTGCCCACCTGAAACTTATGCGGCACCCGATGTTGATCATGGTGTTGTTTGTACTTGTCATTGGACTTTTATAGGATATCCTGAACCTATTGGCGGATGTGCTGGATCTGCTCAATGAACC
>SNQJ01S0152357.1:0-16185 GCA_010110895.2 Picea sitchensis | reverse complement strand
ATCTACTGACCCACACACCTACACTAAAGATCCTCGATTCTGAAGTTGACTTCCTCTTGTGCATAGATTCCTATAAGGCGGGGCTCAGAGGAGTCCTTATGTAGGGTGGAAGTGTGATCTGCTATGAATCCCAATAATTGAATGAGCACAAAGTCAACTATGTGACCCATGATCTAGACCTGGCCGCCATAGTGCACGCCTTAAAAATGTGGAGGCATTACCTCCTGGGAAGAAAATTTGTACTTATGACAGACCATTGTAGATTGCGATATTTGTTTGACCAACCAAAGCTCAATGCCTGACAAGCTAGATGGATGGCCCTCCTCAATGAGTTTGATTTTGAAATCAAACATATTAAGGGAAAGGAAAATAGGGTGGTCGATGCCCTTAGCAGAAGAATGAAAAAAATTCACTTGGTAGCAGTAAGCACCTGTGAGATGGATGTCAAATAAAGATTTAGAAATGCACAAGAGACAAACACATTCTTCCAGACCGTGACCTCATACCTGCAACAAGAACCCACAAGGATAAAATATGGAGGCTACCAAATGATGGAAGGAGGTTTTCTCACTTACAGAAACAGATTGTATATCCCAGATTGTGATGACTTGAACAAGTTCATAATGGATGAACTGCACAAAAGACCCTACACTGGTCATCCAAGATACCAGAAGATGATCATGGCCACCAGGAAACAATTCTATTGGCCTGGATTGAAGAAATACATAGATGAGTACTTAGCCAAATGCATAGAATGCCAATAGGTTAAAGAAGAACACTGACACCCAACAAGATTATTACAACCTCTACCAATCCCAGAATGGAAATGGGAAACCATCTCCATGGATTTCATCACTAGATTACCAACCTTGACCAAACAGAATGACGCCATCATCGTAGTGGTGGATAAATTAAGCAAGTCCGCTCATTTTTTCCCCATCAAGTCGACTTGTAAGGCAATAGAAACCACCAATGTATTCATGAAGGATATATTTAGACTACATGGTATGCCGAAAGATATAATTTCTGACAGAGACATGAAATTTACTTCCAACTTTTGGAAATCACTGATGGCTGGTTTGGAGACCAAGTTACTATTTAGAACAACCTATCACCCTCAAACCAATGGACATACGGAAAGGGTGAATCAAATATTATAATACATGCTCAGGATGCATGTAATGCATCAACCCAAAAAGTGGGAAGACTACCTGCCACTAGTGGAATTCGCCTACAACAACGGCTACCAACAATCCCTGAAGACGAGCCCTTTAGAAGTCCTATACGGTAGGCCATGCAATACTCTCATCAGTTGGAGTAATCCCGTAAATAGAGTTGCTATTGGACCCAACATGTTGAAATAAATGGAACAACAAGTGTTTTAGATAAAACAAAGTCTAAAGGTTGCTCAGAACCGACAGAAAAGTTACACCGACCAAAACAGAACTCCAAGAGAGTTCAAGGCGGGAGACCACATGTACCTCAGGGTTAGGCCCAGGAAGAGTTCCCTGAAGATGGGAGCATGTGCCAAGTTGGAACCTTGATATTGTGGACCCTTTGAAGTTCTAGATAGAGTGGGACCTGTAGCCTATAGGCTAGCACTCCCTCCCACAGTAAAAGCACATAATGTTTTCCATGTTTCATTATTGAAGAAATATGTTCATGATTCTAATCATATAATTGACTGGTTTGTGATCTAAGTGGAACTGGAAGGATAAGTCCTACTAAAACCTCAATGCATACTGGACAGAAAGGAAACCCTACTCCGGAATAGAATCATTGCACAGGTCAAGGTGCAGTGGAAACATTTTGTCCCAGATGAGCCTACCTGGGAAATGGAAGATGCCATGAAACATGCATATCTGATTTTGTTTACTTCTGTACTTACATGTTCTATTGATAGATAGAACATCGAGGACAATGTTCCTTTAAGGGGGAGGGAATTGTAACACCTTGTTTCCCCCAGTCTGTAAAAATAACTATATTGGCCAAGAATTATGGCAAACTCCAAGATGTGAATGTGTGATTTGACGGACCCTGTATAAAGGGTCGATGAATGTAAATGATGTATATATATATATATATATGTTGCATGACTATTGAGAGGGGAATGTGCTGAAAAAGAGACCACAATGGCTGATGAAAGGTGGTGAAAGGCACCTAGAATGGTGGTGTTAACTTCCACCAAAATAATATTGTGTTGGTCTTTACTGGCAAAAGACCAAAGCTACTCTCTAGCCTTGGAATGAATTACTCGCCAGGATGCTAGGTGGGGAGGCTCCTCATGAGTTAATGAGGGGATGGGGGTGAACCGCCCATCCGTAGAAGCCCTCATACCTGACCATTGCGGGGAAATTTGCACCACATGCAACTTTGCAGGACAAAGCAAGAAAGGAAGTGTGTGGAGGAGGATGCGATGGGGTTCGCGGAAGAGGAACCGGAGGAACTTCAAAAAATACAAGGAGTCATGAGCAAAGGAGAAGGAGAGTAACCTTCGTCCTGGACTTTCGACAAGCAGGAAGTAAGAGACTGAGTCTCAAAGCATCGTGGTCTAACTCAGGGGTGGCTAGTGGTAAATCCATTTGGAGTTGTTGAGCCTACAGTTGGTTGGAAACAAGTACCCCTCTCAGCAGTCGTGCCACACTTGGTGTTCTTTCTGATAAGTGTTTACATCTCACATATTGAATTAAAATATAATGGATGCATGCTCATGTTTGTACACTTATAAATGATTGATTTCTATATAGAAGTGTTTGTCTAGTATTTCAATTAGCAACAATGAATGCGTGCTTATAATCATATGACTATAATCGATTTATGTATAGAAGGTATAAGTTCAGATTCGAGCTCATCCTCTAGAGAGATTTCCCATGTTCACGACCCATGATATGCCTTGGTTTGTTTTCTCGAAGGCAACTTCTTCTGGGAAGCTCCATCATATTCTAGAGCTGGAGTGATTTTATGGAAGGGACTAACATTTTTAAATAAATACATAAACTTACCTCACCCCTATCACAGAGTTCATAGCTCGATAATTTAAGAAGGCCTTTTAGTCAGGTCACCAAGCCTGGTGATAATTACCCAAGAATCTGTTTAAGTATTTTATGGCCTAAGTTTGGAAACCCTGCCCTAGAAAGAATGGGCTCCTTAGAGTTTGGTGTTTCGTCATTTCGACACTCAGGATACCCAAGGGCAAGTTTTCTTGTCTTCGCATGTCGCAAAATCCTGACTTGTGAAACCTCGAAATGGTATAGCGTGGTTACAGTTTGGTGTTTCAGTGTTTTGGCACCCAGGATACCCAAGCGTAAGATTTCTTGTCTTCGCATGCTGCAAAATCCCGACTTGCAAAACCCCGAAATGGTATAGCATGGTTAGATTTTTGTGTTTCGGCGCTTCGGCACCCGGGATACCCAAGGGAAAGTTTCTTTGTATTTGCATGTCATGAAATCTCGACTTGCGAAACCATGAAATGGTATAGCGTGGTTAGATTTTGGTGTTTCGGCGTTTTGGCACCTGAGATACCCAAGGGAAATTTTACTTGTATTCGCATGTCGCGATTTCCCGACTTGCGAAACCCCGAAATGAACTTAGTTTTATATATATATATATACATATATCGTCGTTTCAGAGTTTTGGCTCCTGGGAAACCTATATGTGAGACCTCTTGTCAGTGCACATCGCGAAATCCCGACTTGTGAAACCCTGAAACAAGCTTAGTGTATATATATGAACTTCGGAGTTTTGGCAACCAGGAAACCCAAGGGCGAGTTTCCTTATACTCGCTAGATACGAAATCTTGATATGTGGAACCCCGAAATAGTCTTGTGTGGATATGTCTTGGTGTTTCAGAGTTTCGACAACCAAGAAACCCAAGGGTGAGTTTCCTTGTACTCGCCAGATGCGAAATATCGACTTGCGAAACCCTGAAATGACGTAGTGTGTCTAGAGTTTGAATGTTTCGGTGTTTCGACACCCGGGAAACCCAAGGGTGAGTTCCCTTGTACTCGTCGGTCATGAAACCCTGACTTACAAAACCCCGACATGAACTTAGTATTAGATATATATACATGTATCTGCATTTTGGAGTTTCATCTCCTAGGAAACCGAAGGTGAAGTTACCTTGCCTTCACATATCGCAAAATCTTGACTTGAAAAACCCTGAAATGAGCTTAGTAGATATAGATGTTTCGGTGTTGCAACACCTAGGAAACCGAAGGGCAGGAACCTTCATCTTCATACATCGTGAAATCCCGGTATGCAAAGTCCCGATAGGTGAAATCCCGAAGCGGTTTGGTGTGAATAGAATTCCAGGTTTCGGGGTTTGGGGAGTCATAGAACTCAACTCCCTCGCATTTAAAGCTCTAGGTTTCTGAAGTCCTGAAATGCGAAAGGTGCCTCGTGGCTTAGCCAGGGTCACAACCGATGGACACATGGGAGTAACTCCTACAGTTGGTGCGTGAGTTGTACATGATGGATCTTCAACGAAAGAACCAATGAGTTGGTGTGGTGAAGGTCCCGATTGGAAGACCTAGCCTACACTAGAACCTCGTAGGAATTCAGGGATTCTATTCCTCGATGAAAAGGAGGAAAAAGCCGAAAAATATTAGTTCTCGTAGTGGGTGTGTTACACATGTGGCACCCTGGATTAGGCCAAATGGGCTGAGTTTAAAATTGAGTTATGTTTGTCCGCTTGGTGAATCTAACTCGTAATCTGTCGATTCAGATGACTAAACATTTTTAATGGATGGTAATGGATGCGACCTGTCAAGCTATAATGATCATATATTTTATCCTAAAAAGAATTATATTCCTAAGTTTTCCAAAAATTATTTTTAAAAGATAAAAAACAAAAAGACTTCAAAGTTTAATTTTTATTTGAAAATTTCTTAAGTGTTCTAACATAGGCTCCATATGGGGAGATTGGCTCCCCATGAGGCACAAAATAAAAGTAGACCAGGTGCCTTTATTGGGTAAATGGAGCCATTATTTCTTCTTTTATTGATTTAAATATTTTCTTGTTTTATCTGAAATTTAATCATATATAGAAAAATGAACATAACCATATCTAAAAATCTAAAAGCACACTTGGTGATTGATTTCAAGCCAGGATAATAAGTGTTTTCCTTCCTTAAAACTGATTCCATAATTTTTTAGGATAATCAAAGTAATTTTAACAAAAATATCATATTTTGATTGACTCTATTTGCTCTTCAAGGTTATACAGATGTAAAATATGTTTATTTAAGGAATCCCAGTTGGTTCAGGATAAATATTATTGAAAAATAACTACATAACTGAGTATATTATATAGATGTGTAATACATCCTTACATATATAATATATGTTGCTTCACTTCCACCGAGCCTGTTCAGTACCCCAGTGAAGTTATCTATATCTCCCTTAGCTGAATTTCCTTTGACCACTTCGAAAACAAGATTTCATTTAATCCAAATGAGGAAAATCAATTATATGAATTTCCTTTCATACTCTTTATTGGGACAAGATGGGGGAAATCAATTTTTCAATTTCCTTTCACCATATGTCTTTGATTTTATTACTTTGAAGTTGGGGAAATAAATTTGTATGTACGATACAAGGGATGACATATGTTTAAGATCTTGATGAAAAAGAAGGTCTTTATACAATTTTAAGAATACTATGAGATCAGTTTTTCTTCCAATTCTAAGTATACCTTCACCTATAGGTTAATGTCGGGAAAAATTATTCATTTTAGGGATAAAAGTTGAGAAAATTCATCATCTGAAATATGATATTAGAGATAAACTTACTAGGATTATTCTAGACATACTTTTTCAATTAGAATTAAAGAAACCTAAAAAACATTCGCCCGACCTGTCTTGAATATATGATTCAAAGTTTTTAGAATTAGGATAATTTTTATGATTTCTACAAGGATTAATATGATGAGAAAGAAGACATAATATTGTTTACAGAAAGAACTAGGGAGAGAGGAAGAAACCACTATATTAAACATTAAAAACATATTAATCTGAACAACATAATTTCACACAAGTTTTTATGTCAGTTGAGACTTCTGATTTTCTCTATCTCGCAGTCACTTTCTAACAACAATCAACATCAACATAATAATTTGTTTTCATACTAAAGATGATCTTATACACAATCAACATCATGTTTCAGATCATATTTTCCCCACTTCTCTAACATTTTCTTCATATGATGACGCTATCTTTAATTCGTAGGGAAATATCCCTCATATGTATTTTAATTAGACTTTCATTTTTACTTAAGAAATAAGAGAGAACATGAACTGTTACCTGTTTTCTTTTGAATTTTTGGACAAGGGATTGTATTCATTTATCACATGACTCCAGAGACTCCGAAGAAGGGAAAAATGAGTGTTGAGTGTGATGACTGTGAGTGTGTCGATTGTGCAATTTTTAATCTCCAGGAAAAGGTTCGAGAGCAGTCAAAAACAATTGAAGAGCTCCAAACTTTGAATTTTCAAATTCATCAAAGTATTCAATCTCAGGAACTCAAATGAATGTTCCTGCAGAATTATATGAGTCTCAAGTATATGTAGCATCATCTCCTATTTTTGAAGAAGCTTTGGTTCCAAAAGATTGTTAAAATGTTGTTGAAGAACCACAATCATTGGCTCTACAAGAAAAAGTGGAGTTTCAAACATTAGAGGATCATGTGGAAGTAAAAGAAGAAATACATATTGAAAATGCATTTCATATCATTCATCATTATTAATATTCCATATACTCATTGTTTTTGTTTTTGAAACTCTGAAATTAAATCATACTTTGATCATATTATTTATGAACCTTTAGTTTTCAAATAATGTTACTATCTTTTGATGACCTTATTTTCTAATTCAACTATTTTTATCAGAAGAAGTATTTTTTTTATTAACTAGTGAATAAATTTTATTTTTGCAAAGTAAAAGGTGATTTATCTTCTATAGAAAAATTGTATTTTGTTTTTGTTTTTCTTGAAATAAAATTGAAAATGTTGTTTTCTTGAGAATATTTACATAAATTTAGCATTGAAAAATACTTAAATAATTCTCTAAAAAGGAAAATCAAAATAAAAAATAAATTCCAATGTAAATCCAATCCAGTCTGGTATATACAATGGAAACTAAAAAGTAAACTACTCCATGAAATGTTTTAAAACCCGACCATTGATAGGGGCCTCGAGAATTTCTCCATTTACATTTTCAAGAGAGAATGAATTTATCCCTTCAGTTGTTGCAATTTTGAAAGGTCTGAAACATAGATCGTCAAATTTTCCATGCTTCCCAACATCTTATTTTTTGGATTCCCACTTCAAGACAAAATCTCCAGGAAGAAAATCCTTGTCTTTAGCTTTCTTATCAAAGATGGCCTTCATATTGTCTTGCTATTTCTGGAGCTTATCATCCACTTTTCTTCTACAATGATGGACTTCAATTATTTGATTTATTCTTCTTCTTAGATCATTTGGTTCTTCATATACATCCTTCCAAATTTTCATCCCAAGAAGAGAGAGGTTAATAGCAAGAATAACATATGTTCCATAAACTAATTGGAAAGGAAACATACCTATCGATTTCCTAGCGTCGATTATGTTTTTCCATAGAACATATTTTAAATTTGTATGCCAAGATTTTTTATTTTCTGTCAAATATTTCTTAATTACCGTCATTAAACTTTTACTAGACGATTCTTCTAGCCCATTTCCCTGAGGATAATAAGTTGTAGAATGGCCCAAAATGATATTATATTTTTGAAAAAAGTTATCATAGCAATAGATTTGAAAGCTTGTGCATTATCTGCGACTATTTTCCTTGGACAATCAAATCTTGCAAGGATGTTCTCTTCCAGAAAATTTATCACTACTGAATCTGTAGCATTCCGAGTTGGAATATCTTCAACCCATTTGGTAAAATAATCAGTAGCAATTAAAATCCATCTATGTTGGGAACTTGATAATGGATGAATCTCTCCATAAAATCTAAACCTCGTTGTTTGAAATGAGCTTTATTTTTGACAGGAACTAAAGGTAATGCTGGAAGATTTTTCTTTCTAGCAAACAATTGGCATGAATTGGAAGCTCTGACCCTTGCATTTACATCGGTGAATAATTTTGACCAATAATAGCCTATCCTTAAAATTTTATAAGTTGTTTCTCTCCATGCATGATGTCCTCCACATACTCATTTATGAAACTCATCAATGACACCTTCTGTTTCAGATTCTGTAAACAACATAACAAGAAACCCAAAGGATCCTTCTAGTATAACTTAGCATTGATAATGCAATGTTTAATTGCTTGTAATTTTAAGTTTCTTTCCTTGGAAGGTGTCATGTCAATAGGAAATTGAAGAGTAAGAATTTATGAAACTATGTTGTTGTTCCAAGTGGAGGAATAAAATTTATGACCAATTTGAATTATTGGCACTTGATCATCAACTTATTTTATGTATGGGAGGAATTTTGAGACTTGAAATGATTTATTCCCAAAGCTCTGAAATTTGATTCAGCCAATAAGTTTTCCATAGGTTTTCCTTTTACCAGTTTGGTTGGTTTGACATATAAATCATATTATTGAATTTTTTCCAACCATTTTCTCCTTCTTCCATATGTTATAGAAATATTTTCCTCACCATATGAAAATTTGCTTATAATTCCTTGTTCCATTTCCCTACGCAGACATAAAGTCCCTTTTTGCAAATCCTAGAGATTAAAAAATTATTTTTCTGCATATACACGCCCTAACTATTATACAACATGCGTATATGCAGGTTGCACCACTACAACCCACGTACATGGGTTTTTGTGCTCAAAATTAAAAAATGGTGCTAGGTTTCCATGTCACATCACAAGATCCATGATCCTTGACCTTCAATATAATGGAAACGTTCTAAATAGGCCCTTCAGTTCCACTTGAAGGCTATAAATGGGATGAAACTGAGCTATGGAAAAGGGGAGAACAATTCAACTTTGAGAGCAAAGTTACTCTAGAGAAATTTATCAATTCATATTGAGTCTGCATCTCTTTGTCCTTTTAAGTCTAAACACATTGTTCAACCCCCAACCTATTCCCTACTTGACTGAGAACTTCATTGTCTCTCTTATATGATATTGCCTTTGGTGGAGGATTGAAGTGGTGGAGGTCTAGCTCAAAGGGACTTCGTTTCTTGGTTCCGACCCATGCCAACACGGAAGTTTGTAATTCATTCACTTATACTAATTACATTTTAATAGAAATACTCTTTTCTCATCTAATTAACATCTTGCAAATATTTGAATTTTTATTCCATGGGAATATTTGTTATGAATTTTGACGGTTATGATATTAAATGTGATAACTTTATACATTATCACCATATTCTTGTGTTTCTTGGTTGTCGAGGACAAGTTGCAAGTGTATTTCTTTGAGTCAAGTGCTCAGCGGTGGACTTCATCGAACGTTTGGACGAGGTAGGATCTTTGTCTTATCTTGTTAGCATATTTGATATTAGATTTGATTTATGCATTCATTTCCATTTATTTTGGTTTACCCCTAGCCATAGAGAGATTTTCCTCGTAACATAATTGGTGACCATACCGGGGATAAAATATTATTTTCAAGGTTTGGAGTGTTTTTCTCCTTTGATTGCTCTTGTTTACATTGAGTTTTTTGTCGTCTGATTGGTTGACAACCTTTGTTCATTTTGGGTGAGAGTTCCTTATCCTTCTCCTTATCCTGGTTGTGTTTTAACACATATACACATCTTTTTACCTGAAATTCCTGTACATACGTGAGTTGTCCTTCTGCAAGATGCATACATATGTTCTTTTATCCTGAACGGTCGTGTACATCATCCTTTTCTTCTTGGTTCATGGGTTTGATGTTTGTTGGGTAATTTTTTATGGTTGTTGAGTCTTCTTGGATCTCTATTATGACTGTTAAGTGTCTGTGGAATGATAGGAAACATTTCTTTGGTTGAATTTTTGGGTGGTTCCTTTCCCATCATCTTTTTCATTTGATTGTCCTTGCATCTTGGGCTGGGTGTTTTGTTTTTGATATCCTACTTGGTTTGTCATTCTTTACATATAGTAGAATGTTTATATCAAGTTGTTGTTTAGTCCTTGCATTTTCATTCTTTTATATTGAAAATACAAAAATATTAAGAATTGTTCATTGATAGCATTTGATATTTTATGTCCTTATCATTGATCTTAGTACATGTATAGAAAGATTGCATATTATTTGGAATTATAGAACTAAATTGAAAATTGCATTTTGAAAAGCTTATCATTTATTGGGAATTGAAGTTAGGACTTTGCATTTTATTCATATTCACTTATTTACTTGCTGAGTCATAACATCATTAGTTTCACGACCAAACCGTTTTTGATTAAGAAAGGCCACTAAAAGCAACACTGATAATTTAAAATTGATTAGAAACAATTTTATTTTCTAGGGTGCACAAACTAGCTTAGGATTTAGAGCCTTGGAATAAGATTTTGTGAGTAAAATTCTCCAAGCCTATTAAGTCAACATATGTGTCTAACTAAGGGATTGCATAAATCCATTGTATAATTGGTGATGTTAGGAGGCTCCACTTACATAGGATTTAAACATGAGTCCATGTGAGGTTGGTTGAGGGGATGTCCCCCCAATAACTTCTTAGCGTCAGATATATTTATGGGGATCTATTCGTATATGGGGATCTTGATAATACCTTTACCTCTATGAGAGGTGTTGCTTTCGAGGTTTAGAGCTTTGTTACCCTTCCCATATTGTGTACCCGACTTACGACTGTTCACCTACGCATCGGTTATATCATGGTTTCTTAGTTTCCTGACATAGGTACCACATAGGTTGCTTGCAGGGGTTATTTTGTAGGTACCCTATGTCAGATAAGGGTTGGACAACACACAACCTTTATGGAGGATTACTCTCCGAGGGGATCTGAATGACTGGTTGTTAAGCCCATGAGGGCCCTTATAATTGATTCTGATACCTCTGGTCTTTAGCAGGGAGTCTTAGGCCCCTCTTGGGCGAGACATACCTACTCTAGTGA
This sequence comes from Picea sitchensis, assembly GCA_010110895.2. Taxonomy (NCBI): domain Eukaryota; kingdom Viridiplantae; phylum Streptophyta; class Pinopsida; order Pinales; family Pinaceae; genus Picea; species Picea sitchensis. Next base: position 5,141 of record SNQJ01S0152357.1, on the reverse strand, counting down.
GGGAGGCCCCTTTTCAACCACTATATCTTGTTTGTGTGCATTGACCTTTTTTCTTTACTTTGGTGTGCTCTATGATTATTAGTTGGCCTTAGGATTTTGTATTGCGTCATTATTTTTCATTGCTATGGTTAGTGGAGTCCCCATGTCTCCCTCGGTTATCGTTACCCATCCCATGGCCTTTTCTTATTCCATGGGGACAAATCCTTTTGTATTTTTGAGTGGCACATCGAATCATGATACTCAAACAATGCCTTGGGCTTATAATCATTTTTTTCATGTTATTCCAAACATGTCTTTTCACTTTCCATCCTTTGTCTCACCTCCCTATGTGAATCCTAGTTTTGGGTCTAGGGGCATGAGGCCTCCTTATTATCCCTTTTCGTTTGGTGGGAGTCATAGCCCTCAAACAACTCTTACGGTAGGAGGTTGGAATCTTCCTTCCTATGGATCCAATCCTAGCTTCAGTTTTCCAGGAGGAAGTGCTCAAATGGGAGGTCATTCTACTTAATACACTTCGTCAATCTATCCTTCTTCTGCTATGTTGGTTACTACGAATTATTTTCTCATGGTGGACCTCTAGTGTTTCATCCTAGGTGAGTCAATTTTATAGTATGGGAAACCCCCTTCACAAAGTTCACTCCTATGGGGGAAACATATATCCTTACATGAGTAACCCTTATCATGTCACTTTATATTTGCAAGCATATTCCTCATTTGGGATGCCCTTACAACCTGTTATGAATAAGTATGGAGGAGGATACTATCCTTTTGGACAGGGTCATGTTATATACGAGAACCCTTCTTGGCTTGCAATTTCTCAAAACTAGTCTTTCCTGGAACTTTGGTCTCAAATGTTGCAACCATCCACCGCAAGTCATGTTGGGGGCACAATTCCAATCACTGCAAGTCATACTAGCATTATATGACCAACCTCTGCTATTCATGTTGGATATTTGTCAACAACCTCTACAAGTCATGTTGAATATCTACAACCAACAGCTGGATGTTATGTTGGGGACACAAGTCTAGTCACTTCTAGTCACACTTCACATCCATCACCAATCTCTGCTAGTCATGTTGGGGATTCATCACCAACCTCTGCTAGTCATGTTGGGGGTTCATCATCAATATTTGCTAGTCATGTTGAAGCTTTGTCACCAACCTTTTCTAGTCATGTTGGGAATTCATTACCAACCTCTGCAAGTCATGTTGTATATTTTCTACTAGCCACTACAAGTCATGCTAGAAGCATCTCACCAACCACTACAAGTCATGATGGGGGCATTCATATGATTGAGAATCCTAGACGTATAATACGTAATCAATATTTCCTTTGTAGGATTTGCAAAGGATATAACCTTACTCATTTATGCCCAGCTACTATTGTGGTACAAGAAGTGTGGTCCTTGCCTGGGGGCCCTTCGAGTTCTGAGTCATCTTTGGTTTCCCAACATTCTAGTCCTTATTTGGTTGATACAGTAGTCATGTTGATGCAATCTTCGACTAATCCCAATCTTCTTTTGGGGGGCGATGTGTCTCTTGACCTTGTTGTCTTGCATCCTATTCAACCGACAATCTTGTCGATGCAATCTTAGACCAACACCACTCCTATTTTAGGGGGTGATGTGTCTCTTGACCTTGTTGTATCACATCCTATTTAACCAATGATTGACGAAGTGGTCATTATGATGCAATATTCAGTTAATCCCACTCTTCTCTTGAAGAGTGACAAGTCTAAGGAAGTGATGTTGTCGATACAATCTTCGGTCAATCCTACTCTTCTTTTGGGGGTTGATGAGTCTTTCAACCATGTCCTTAGCATTTCTAGTTTTGTACCTTCTGCACAAGGGAGCATTCCACTCTCTTCGAGTACACTCCCTCCAAGTCCTAGGGTGGTTTCCTTTGATTGGAATGTTATTATAGAGACTCAAATTCCTTCTTCTACACCCTTCGAGATAAGGAGAATTCTTTGATATATTGTAGATAAGGTAACCTCTGCTAACACTTTATCCTCCTCGATTTGGAAAGATTTGGGTTTTCCCAAGCTTGTGTCAGCTATTTGTAAGTTGTTGACCTTCCACAGAAATACTGCATAGGATCCTTGGCCTCCCCCATCATATGCTGCTTAGAACAACATCCACGAGTTTGATTTAAGATTTTTTTCCGATTCTTCAAAAAGAAAAAAGATTGTTGAGTGAACTTGTCTCTTTCACACTCATAAATTGGATTTGAAAGGAAATATATTTGGTGCAAGTTTATCCTTCAAACCAAGTAGAATAATATTATGAAAAAGGAATTTTTTTTGCGTTAAGTTGTAATTACATCTCATTATCCTACTTGCATTATTGAGCCTATTGCCAGTTCTCGATTTTTTCATTATAAGCCTTTCACCTCAGCAGTTTGAATCATCAACCAAGAAGAGCCTTGTTTATATCCTTTGCAGCTTGACACCCTATACCCAAGTGGAAACATTACCCTGAGTGTCCATCTCCTGCATGCACCTCTGTGCATTGAGCATAGGTATGTTCCATTGCTAGAACTAGATTTATTACTTTTGACACTTGTTTCCTCCTCTATATCATAGCATTCATTTAACTATGAAAAAAAAAAAAGGATGGGCGAGAAACGAATATTATATTATATTGTCAGTAGTCATGTCTCCTTTGAACAGAGAACAAAATTGTTTAGTCCACTTTTCATCAAAATTTTGGGGTTTAGAATGAACTTAGGAAGCTGATCTCATTACATACAATTTACTCCCCCGACTGGTTACTCTTCTAGTCCCTATGGAGAGTTTGATTGATGCCTCCTGCATCTCAAAGTTTCATCATTGAGTCTATGTTGTCAGAGTCTTCCCTATGTCTCATGATCATGTTCAAAGGATGTCTATCAACCTGTGTCAAACTGTGTCAGTCGTTCCTCAGAACTCTTGATTTTTCATGTCAGACATACACCCAGTGTGTATCAGAGTCACATGAAGTTGTAGTCTTATTGTGCACCCTGGTCCTACTTTCCTCATTGGTAGGTAACTTTGAACCCAACAGTCGAAATTTCATCATTGGTCACTCACTAGGTGGTTTCCCTTGTGTTCGATGACAAGAAATCTATTCACACATTGTGATTTTTGCAGTGTCTTGGATTCCATTAGCCTTAATGGTCGTTTCTGCTCCTTTGTCAATATTTTTCTTTATTGGATGTTATTCAAAGGGTCTTTTCATGTACCGCTTGCATTTGGTACATGCGAAATACACATAGGTTCATTGGTTCGTGAACATGTTTGATGCAGGAGAATCATCAACAAAGAACACATGGAGAGAAAACTCAGTGCCATAATGCGCCTTTTAAATTATTTTGGAATATTTAACACTAACTTTTCCTACAAAAACAAAATTTGAACTGATTGAAAACTGAAGAAGATCAAACGCTTCGGAGTTGAATGATCACAAGTGAGATCTCAAAGTTTTCACTCTAAGAATTTAATGTAACAAAACTTAAGGGGTAGTTATTTTTTTTGGAATCTTCTCTTCTTCAAGAAGACGAGTAGTTAGAGGGAACCCTAAGAACCCTCTAGGATAAATAGAGGTTTTGTACACCCGAATGAGACTGCTACAAATTAGTAGGATATTGTTGTGATTTAGTTGTTGCTGAATTTTTAGTTATTGTTTTATCATATTTGTAGCCATTTACGTTTGAATGAATATAAGAGAGGAAAATTGATCCAATGCATTGTGTTTCTACTATTTACATTTCCCTGTTGTTTTGATTTTTCATGAATGCATGAGTTTTACTATGAATGAATAAATTTGTGAAGGGGTGAATAAGTTACAATTGTTTCTCTTCCTTGATATTATGCAAGGAGTGCATATTGTACACAAGGAGTGTGTTTAACAAAGTCTTTTGACTCAAATCTCAGAAGAGATAGCATGAACTTTCATATGCAGAGTGTGCATATCAAACAAAAGGAGTGCGTAGACATATTATTTGACTAGAAACACTTAGGAGAAATAGCTTGGGTTTTCTTGTGAAACAACGCAAAGATATGTTGCAAGGTGTGCACAGATCCAGAAATCGACTAAGTGTCGATTATCCCTTTAAGGAGTCAAAGGGTTCGAGAAACAAAGATCAAGAGAGATAGTGGGAAGAAATATTCAAAGGGAGAAAAGATTTGAAGGTTTAACGAGTTATCATCCAAGATCCCTTCATAAGGAAGTGGAGTCTGTCGAGACCATTAGATCTAGAAAAGATGCATGGAAGTTAGTTGTGAAGCATTTCGACATTTCATGGTTCAAAGTGTTTGAAGTATTGAGGAGTGAAATTTGTGAATAGTCAAAGGCTGAAATAAATACAAAACCGTTTGTTGAGAGGGACATGTGGCGTTAAATCCATACACCTATAGATATTTCCCTCCAAAAGAATTGAGGTGAGTGTGAGACAAAAAATCCCAAAGAGCCGGGAGCCGAAAGAGATCCTATTCATCGATTGTGAGGGGACACGTGGCACCAGATCATGTCATCCAGAAGGTGACTAGTCTGAGAGAAACAAGGTGTTGAAGGGTGAAGGATATCGGAAGATCTAGGAACTGAAGTAGATATGGGTCATCCAAGCCAAAGGGACAGGCGTCACCAGATGCTGTGCTCCAGAGCATAAGGACTTCAGAGGAACTGGAGAGTGGAGATGCAAGGACTCACGAAACCAAAAGTTGTGAGGCCATCAGGACCATCCATGAAGGTGGACACACAGCATGGGATCCTGCATTCTGGTGATTAGGCATTCCTAGGGATTGGAGGTGTGGTGCTTTGAAGAACTCCGAAGCCTAGAGTTGTGAAGTGGTGGATCAACCGTTGATTTGGCGGGAGGATAGGGGTCATTCAATTGGATTTGAAATTCAACACTCTGCGGATATTGTGTGTGTTAGCACTTGGTAAATTTCCTAGAGGTTGAAGAGAAGAAATCCACAAAGGTAACCTTAACCAACCGCTTTTAAAGCTGGGATCTAGCCCTTCCAGCTTCAGACAGGGATCTCTCTATATGATTTAGCTTTGTTTAATTTCAGATATTAGGCTAGTTAAAGAATTATTGGTTTTGTTGTAAAGGGTTTTTAAAGTTGGTTGAGACAAACTACACATCCATTGGGCTATGGA
>SNQJ01S0152356.1:23124-36978 GCA_010110895.2 Picea sitchensis | reverse complement strand
GACAGATCAACAAGATCCCATGTCTTGTTCTTCTCAATGGAGTCAATCTTTTGGTTCATGGTGTTGCGCCTCTTTTGCCACCTAGATGAGCAAAACAAAGGTACTTACAAGTTTAGTTGGGTTAGCTAAATAGGACAGCTGTAAGGGAAAGGGTTAGAGAAAGAAATATAAAAGAACAACTAAGAATTAAACTAAGAAATAAAATAACAACTAAACTAGTGAGCATAAGGACATAAGAACGAAAAAACTAATAAGACTCATGTCAATAATGGTAAGGTTTATAACAGTGAAAGAAAACACCAAGAAGAAAGAGGACTATGAGTCCCTTCTTCCTCCAAGGGAGGGCTCTTGGACCCCCACAAATAAGCTCTTCTTACAACTTTGAATGAAAATGGTGAAAGAATTCAAAGCTAATCCACTCAAGAGGTGAGATAGATTGCCCAATGTAATGGTGCTAGTATACTATTGGTGAGAATAGAGGATTCCTCAAGAGAATAGTAGCAACATAACTTTGCTATTGAATTCCTTAAAAATGAAGTGCACCCATGGACTTGTTTTATAGCACCTCTTTGAGGTATTGTGCAACCAACTTGTAGTATGAAAAGAGTCTAATTAGGGCATTTTTAGGTCTTTGACCAGCCACCCAGTCGGATCCAGTTGAGATTTGGGTGTCAAATCAACTTGGAAGCTGAACCAGAAGTGGGTGGGAGGCTGACCAATATCACAAATGCACCGTTCTCAGATGTGCACGGCTTTTAGCGACCACAATTGCGCATCAGGCGCATGTGTGCTTTTCCTGCGTTTCTGTTTTGCGCATGTGCACGCGCGCCCTGTGTAGTCATAACGCACTTTAATTTTATCACTGATTGTATAGTTTTGAACCCTTTTTGGAAATTATTTTGTGGTAATTTTGGTCCATGGGTGACCTCATAATTGTTTGACGATGATGGATTCTTGTAACCATTTGCGGATGAAATTTCAGTGATAACAGATGCCCCCTGATGGATGAGGTTAGGAGCATATGTATAGCCGAAATTAACCAATGTTTCTTCTACTGAGAGTGCCATTGTAAGAGAGAACGATAGTGGCAATGTCAAGAGTTACCCGTTGGAGGAAGAAGGGAACTTGTAGAACCCAACCTTCCATAAGGTGTGTAAAAATAAACTGTGTACAAATGAGGCGGGCATGCCCCATGCTTGTGTCATGTAACTCAAAAAGGAATGGTGTGTTGGTGTAGACAACTGCAGTGCCCTCGGGGGTAGTCGTGATAAAGGCAGAAGACAATTCTATGGAGGAACATACTCTAAACAGTAGGCAGTGGCATCTATAAGAAGTATTGCGGATTCTGTAGGCATTGATAGCCCAACCAAGTTCAGAGGTCTTTGGCAAATATAAGAAACAACTGCAATAGTCACAAAGTAAGACCCACCGTAACATGAGAAAGTGTTGAAGTCGAATGTTATGGGGGTCAACGACAGCAGGGAGCAATTGTGGTTCTCCCTGTGCCGTCCGAGACCTCTCATTGGAAAGGTAATGAGAGTCAAGATATTGTCGCCCTTCTGGAAACTATGCTGATGTCGACAAAAAGGGGGATACGACTCCAAGAAGCAAAGGGCTTCATGAAATCTACTAGGTGAGGTTAGGAACTGAGGAGGTACATGGACGAAATCAATATGTATGGAGACTCAAGACTGCCCTTAGTTGGGGGTGTGTGCGAAGTATAAGTGGCCGCAACCGTTCAACTAGGTCGAGTGTCAGGGGGTCAACAAGACATGGGATAAGTTGTGCCAGAGGTGGGACAAAGTGATCAAACTCAGAGGGTAGAGGTAAGTGGACTGTGGGATACTTGGAGTATATGGACGATGTCAATAGCAGTAGATGCTAAGGAGTGCCCCAACCAAGGGTGACATGGGTTGTGTTTGCCAAAAAGGGAAGAAGGTCGCCAAAGGTGACGAAAAAAAGATATGTAAATGCTGGAAATAAAGGCTTTTTACAATTTACCAAACAACTAAAGAATAATTTGGGATGAGTGTACAAATACAGAAACGGGTGCCCCAATGTAAGATGTTTGGGCTGGTTAGGGCACAATTAGCTTGGAGAATTGGTGGAAGGTGGGGTCCCCATGGGTGTGTTTCTGTATGAGGTAGATGAAATGGAGGGAAATTTGCAGAGGGGCAAACTGATTGTGGATGAAATGGAGGGTTCATGATACTACATAGGTGCAGTCAAAATAGAGCCTTGAAGAGATAATCTGGGAGTCCATTGGGAAAGCTAGCAAAATGAGGACAAGGAGTATGTGGCTGATTCACAACATGATGTAAGACTATCAGGAATCCCATCCCTAAAGGGTTGAAAAACATCATGAGTGTCAAAGTGAAAAAGGGTGCTATGAATGGGACAACTCATGTGGGGGAGAGTGCTACCAGGTGACAGTACCTAAGATGCAATGGAGGTGTCGGTACGACAGAGCCGGAGATGGGGATCCTAGAGGCAAATTTCAAAGGGTGTGACTGGAGATGTAATTGAGATTCAGAGGGAATGATTACATGCCAGTGCTAATTATATACTTGAAGGGGTTACGTTAATGTATGATGACCAAGTACCTACACACATGAAAACCAAATACCTAACATGAACAATATCTGAAGAGAATCAAACATATAAGCATTTATTTCATAATTTTGAACATGAGCATGCGTACCTGGACAGGGTATGAAAAAAAAAATGGCACCCCGGGGATAAGGATAAAAAATGTCTCAGGGACTGTCTTGATGTAGATGACAGGATGATGATCCTGTGGCTGAAGACGGATCGAAAAACGGACACCTGGAGCTCCCAGAATGGTGTTTGGATGTTTGGGAGAAAGGCCTATATATAGTTGTAGGGCCCACATTGCCACCTCATTTGTACTTGCTGCCAGAGTGACTGGACACGAGGTATTTAGAGGAGATTTGGAGATTCTGGGAGAACAAGGCAGCCAATTTAGGACCAACGAGCTTTAGATTAGTAGTTTTATTGTCTTTCATAGAAGTAGGTTTTCAATGTATGGGTAGGGCTTGTATGGAGGGTCATATAGGGCGTTTTATGAGTGTGGCCCCCCCAGTGCATGGGCGATCTAGAAATATGTGAGCACAGGTGCGTGCCTATTATCCAGATAGCTGTGCATGGGTGCACCCTTAGGGGGAACAAAGGAGCACATGATATGCATGCATGTTTGCTGCACAACTGCGCATGGGTGCGCGACTGTGTAGTGGACAAGCGCGCTATGATGCGTTCTTGTGTTCGTGACAGGGGCGCATGGAGGTGCCCCTGTAGGGTGGGTAGGTGTGCACACATGCATGCTTGTGGGATGGAAAAGCATGACTATGGGGTGAACATGCGCATATATGTGTGCGCCTGTGGGTTAAACAACTGCACCTTGGGGGCAAGGCTGACCGGTGCAAAACTTATCTTTTTTAATGTTTTTTATGGTCAATATGGATGACCTAGGGATGTATTATGTGGTTGCAGGCGATCATTAGTACGATGCCAGTCCATTGGCGAGAGCAGGACTAGTCATAGCTGAGGGATGCCATGGCTATTGAGGAGGGGGGGGGTTCGTGCCACTTTCACAGCCTGTGGGCTGCTGAAGTTCTTCGAGTGCCTGTTGATATGGGCGCAGGAGTATCTCCTGTAGTTTCTAATGTGGATGTGGAGTCCGGACCTGCATTGCTTTATGGTGCGAGAGGAGAATATTGCCTTCACTAGGATCCCTTTTCAGGGAACGCCCCTACCGGCGGAGCTGGTGTTACCTGTGGATGTGTTGTTAGCGACCTTGGGCCGGAGGTATTGTTCGAGGGAGAACTACATGTCGAGCTCCATCATGAGTATCAGGGTGATGGATGCTTTAGCTCATCGCTGTGTAGCAGTGATGATTGTGAGGGTATATGGGTCCCTCGCGACTCAGCGGATCAATGGTGGTTAGCTGAGGGTTTTGGGGAGGGCACTGGCCGACGAGCATTTTTCCTGGGGGTTGATACTGCATGCCAAGATGGTAGGGAAACTGGACAGATGTCGGTCCACAGACTTAGGGGACTTTGCCTTTGGGTCCATCGTGGTGGCCTAGTTTTTGGAGAGGGTGCCAATGTTGCACCCTAGGATTTTATTGGGTGCTCCTGGTGCGCGAGAGCCGCGACTGAGGCGGTGGTCAATGATTTTGGTTCGCCACAGTGGTGTCATGAGTGGCCATTTTTTCACGGCTGAGGCGGTAGATGCCGCAGGTCATACTGCGGTATCCATACTATGGTGTTGACTTACGGGGTGATCCAGACATGGTGTTACCTCCAGGGGAGGTGTTTGATCACCGAGGTATGTTTGTGATTTTGATATGTTGATTTTTGAGATAGCATGACATATGTATTTTGTATAGATGTTGATATTATCGTTTGGTTGTTTGTATGTGCAGATGTGGGACCTCGCGGGTGTGAGGTTGAGATGATGAGAGCACTGGCTCACTAGGAGCTAGGGAGACCACCGCGGGGAGGGACGCAGGCAGGAGAGAGATGTCCACATGAGGATGCTGAGGCGAGACCAACTGGTGATGAGAGAGCAGACAGGAGACACCATTTTGATGACCTTGGTGCCGGGCCATCGCATGCTCCTCCGGTGGAGGCTGGAGGAGATTTTGAGGATATTCACCACCACTTGGAGGCAGTGTTACAGGGCATGCTTGAGGACATGTGGTCGCGTATCCAGAATGAGGGTGTCCTAGAACAGTGTGTGGGAGTTCCACTGATGTGGCGACCCGTGGTGCGACGAGAAACATTAGCAGGTGTTGCGAGGACTAGATGGTTACCTCCTAGTTTGGAGGGACCAATAATGGGTGGGGCACCACTGCCTGAAGGAGGGGAAGGAGGTGGTGCTCTAGAGGCACCTTGAGTGTCGCTCTATGTATGGTTGTATCTTGTATATAGGCTGGTGAGCCCATTTTGGTGTAGTGAGACCATTTTTGTACCGAGGTGCTCCACTAGCCTGTGGATTTTGTATGATGTATGTATGTAAACATTTTGATGGCACTGTTGATTGATTTATATATATATGAGTATACATTTTGGGATCTATGTGATGTTTACATGTCTTTTTTAATGTGTTGATGATGTCTAATCTATATATATGTTGTGATAGGTTTTTGATGGTTTATGTGTGTGTAGAGGTATTTTGATGTGATACATGCCAATCTAACACAATATTAGCTAAGTTATCTGTAACTTGATTCAATTGTCTTGGAATGTGTCTAAATGTAATGCAATTAAAATGTTGAGATAAAAGTCTAACTTGCAGGTATTTACGAAAGAGGCAAGGATCGTGGACATGGTACACATTGTTGAGATGGAGGACGACTAGTTGAGAGTCAAGAAAGACACTAAGGTGACGAATACGATGAGGCTGGCCATCAGCGAGGAGGCCAATGAAGATGGTGTATTCGGCTTGGTTGTTGGTTGCTGAACCCCAAACATATGCCGCTAGAGTGAAGCAGTTCACGTGAGGGGGTATAGAGGGCCCAAGCTATCGAAGCGAGATTTTGTGTCCACCAGCTGGCGCCGTCGACGTAACCGATGTGGTAGGTCGGTGGAGGAAACATATGTCAATAACACAAATGATAGTTTAGACATGAGGGATGGAAAAAATATTAAAAACACTATAAAAGAAATAATGTAATGTAGAATGGCTATGCTTAGGAGTAAAATTTCTTTAAGTATAACTCGTTGACGGGTTCTTTGAGAGAGAGGCCTTCGGGGGAAGTCAAGATGTATGTGACTTTGGTGAGACAATGTTGGATAATGTAGGGGCCATGCCATAGTGACTCGAATTTTCCATGACCGAGGGTATCGTGAGCGATATCATAAGTAAGGATGAGGTCGCCTTCGTGAAATGAGCGAAGGTTGACATGGCGATCAAAGGTGGCCTTTGACCATTTTTTGGTTGCCTCATTGTTCTGTAATGAATATTGATGATCTTCATCCAGGGACTCTAAGTTTAGCAATCGCTGCTCCATTGGAGTAGTGTCGGGTAATAGCTCAATTGCGGTGTGTAAGGTGGGAATTTCGCACTCGATGGGAAGAGTGGCCTCAACCCCATGGACTAGATGACATGGTGTGAAACCAGTGGCCGTTTTCATGGCTGTACGGTAAGCCCATAGTGCGGAAAATAATATATGATGCCAATTGGTCTTATGTTTGGTAACCATGCACTGCAACATGGTCTTAAGGACCTTGTTAACTGCTTCGACCTATTCGTTAGACTGAGGGTAATATGGTGAGGCAAAATCGTGGGAGAATCCCAACCGAGATGAGAGTTCGACAAAAATCTCATTCTCGAAATGTTTCCCATGATCGGAAACTAGTTGGAGTGGTACTCCAAAGTGGGATATGACGTGATTAAAGAGAAAATGCAATGCAATGTCAGCGGTGTTGTTGAAGGTGGGCATGGATTCAACCCATTTTGTGAAGTAATCGACTGTGACAACAATGTATTTGTGTCCATTGCTGGATGGGGGATTACAAGTCATGAAGTCGATGCCCCATTTACAAAAGGGGCCTACAGTAATGACTCGGTGGAGAAGAGCAGGTGGTGCTCATGCTTTGTTGGCATAAAGCTGACATTTCTCGCATCGCTTCATGGCATGAATGCAATCGTGAAACAATGTAGGCAAAAAATAACCTGCTTGGATGATTTTCTGAGGCGTGGACATTCCCAAAAGATGGCCCCCACATGCACCACTATGGCAGTCGTTCAAGACTCTATCGGCCTCATCAATAGTCAAGCATAGATGAAGTATGGTGTCGACCCCTCGCCGATATAAGATATCTCCGATGAGGAGATAGCGGGGGGCCTGGTGGCGAATACAACGATGATCATCCCGTGAGAGTTGGTTACCGAACTTTTGGGTTCGGAGGTAGACGAGGAGGTCGCCGTACCAAGGATCATCTAAAGTTATATAAAAGATATGTTCATCGGTGAAGTCGGTATTGACGGGGGCATTGGTAGTATCAGAGGGGAAGGTTGTGACTAGTTCGGTGAGGACGAGAGATTTCTTGCTCTTAGGTGTTGAAAATTCAAGATCGTACTCCTGAAGGATAACGATCCATCGGGAAAATTTGCCATTAATTTGCTGACGGCTGAGAAAGTATTGCATGGGGTTGGAATCTGCGATGAATTTAGTCGTGCGAAGGGGAATGTAATGATGTAGTTTCTGGACTGCGAGGACGACTGTAAGGGCTAGTTTCTCTTCATGTTTATACTTCAAGGGTGGCCCTGAGAGGTTTTTACTAACGTAGTAAATGACATGCTCACGATCGTCATCGGCGATTTGAAAACTCCTGCTACTGAGACAGTTGAGGCTGATATGTAGAGGATATAGTCGCGATTGTAGTCAGGTGCACTAATTAAAGGGGCGTTGGAGAGTGCCATTTTAAGATCGTCAAATTATTTTTGGGCATGTTCATCCCAGTGAAATGGGATGTTGTGGCGTAGTAAGCGAAGGAAATTGTGTGCTCGAGTGGCATAGTCTGGGACAAATCGTCGTAGAAAGTTAGTTTTTTTCTGTAGGCTCTAGAGTTGGCGTAAATTCCGGGGGGCTAGAATTTATGTGATGGCTTGGACTTTAAGGGGGTCTATGGTAATACAACTTTAGGAAACGATGAATTTGAGGAGGTGCCCCGCAGTGACGTAGAACACACGCTTGAGGGGGTTCAAGCGGATGTTGTACTGATGACACCTTTGGAAGATGATCCGTAAATCATCAAGATGTTGGGTACGTTTCTTGGATCGAGCTGTGAGATCGTCCAAGTATGCGAGGATGATATGAGCTAGATCATGAAAAATGTATGTCATAGCCTGTTGGAAAGTTGCGCCAACATTTTTTAGGCCAAAAGGCATGATACAATATGCAAAAGTACCCCAAGGGGTGGTGAATGCAGTTTTGTATTGATCGGATGGGTGGATTTGGATTTGATTATAACCATAGAAACTATCCATGAAGGACAGAGCCTCGTGGCCTGCACAGTCGTCGATAATTTGATCGATGAAAGGCATTGGAAAGTTGTCTTTGGGACATGCATGATTGAGATCGTGAAAGTCTGTGCAGACGTGAATGGTGCCCTATTTTTTGTTAACGGGTACAGGGTTGGAAACCCATGAGGTATAGGCAATGGGGTAGATGAACCTAGCCGCGTGTAATTTGTCAATATCGGCTTTAATGGCCGCTGCTTTGGATTGGTGTAGCGGTCGTTGTTTTTGACAGATTGGTGTAATGTCAGGCTAGGTGTCGATGCGATGTTCGACAATATAGGGATCAAGGCTAGGCATCTCTTTATATGACCAGGCAAAAATATCCCGATATTCTTGGAAGAGGGCTTTATAGGCGGTGATTTCTTGAGGAGTGCAATTGGCGCCAATGGTGATTTCCTCGACGACTCCATTTTTGATGGAAATATCGATTTTGATGGTCAAGGAAATGTTGGCCATGTTTTCTTCTCCAAAATCATTAGGGACAGGAATGGGGTTGTTGAACCAGTCGATATGCCCTGATGGGATAAAATCCTTGGTTTTGACTGCGTATATGGGGTGTTGGTTAGGAGGCGTGGAGGCTTCCTGTGGAAAGAAGAGCGCTCTGTGGTGTAGCGCATCCCATGGGTAGTCGGGGGTGTTTAACTCTTTGAGTATGTCTGCGTCATAGTGGAATTGGCGGGAATACAAGGGATCGTAAAGAGTGATATTGGTGATTGTCGTTGTGTGGTTGTCCTCGAGTGATGAAGAAGTAGGGGGAATGAAATAATGAGATTGAAATGGTTCACTCGACATAAACCAAATATCGAAGTACTGAGGAGTACTAGTGGTAGTTGGGTGTAAAATTTCTGTAGGGAAATGAATGGGAGAATTGGGGGGATTTGGGGGTGAATCCTCGGATAAGTCATCCAAGAAACATGGAGGATTCAGGAGTGCCTCGGGTTTAGGAGAGATGATATGAAGAATCTCTAGTGATGAGGTAAGGTCAACCATCGATGCTGTAGGGGGCACAGGGGTTTGAATCAGATTCAATTCGCGTTTCCTGTATTCAATGATCATAGGACATTGGTATGTAAAATGATCTAAGGATTCACAGAGGGAGCAAGGGCATCTCATACATTCATTGACTTAATTCGTGGCATAATGGATGTGAGTGATTTTTGGTAGGGATGATGTAGCTGGATTGGGTTAGTTTTGGAAGCTTTGGCGTACTGCGACTAATGTCTGCCGGAAGCGTGGTAGTGTTGGGCAATGGTGTGTATAATGGCCATATTCTGAACATACAACGCAAGTGAATTTGGTTCACATCCCTTTGCTACTTGAGTGAGGGGAGGTAGTGGCAGTACTTGCTAAAGTGGTGAGCGTTGATGGTGTTTGATTGAGTGGAATCAGGTTTTGTAACTCGGGTAGAGATGGGCAGTTGTTGGTTTGGTGTCCGTCTTTCTCACATAGCGCGTAAAGAGGTTGGACGCGTGGGGGAAGTGGAGCTGTGGGCTCCTTCTTCTTTCGCCTACCCCCAACTGTGGCAGGGAGGTTAGTGAGTGGGGGTGTAGAGGGTATGGTGGGAGTGAGTATGGGAATCCTCATTAGGGTTCCTTCCATTTTGGGGGGGAGGGATGGTCGGGGGACCATCTCTGGTGGATGTAAATACCAAAATGGAATTGCTAACACCATATTAGGTAGGGTAAGCATGGAGGCTACTTGGAAAAATTGTACACTAGGTGGAGGGTAGAAGAAGGGGATTTGAGTAATGGCTTGGGGAACTATCTCCCAAACTAGGATATGGCCTTGGGGAGAGGTGAAATCGTGAACTGGTGGAGTCAACGAGTTTGCAGGAGGCTCATGAGGGGGGAGCTCTGCGACTAGTGGGATGTCAGCTATGATAGAAGCCTCCCTAGGAGGAAGGGTATCCTCTATGTTAGTTCCATTGGATGATACGATGCATACTTGATTGGAAGGATGAAGGAGTAGTGGTGCACCATGGTAAGTTCCTAACAATGATGGGTCTTTGAAAATTATGGGACCCATTTTGATGAGTGGGTATGCATCATAACTTGTGTGTATGAGAGGGAGAATGTTATCGATGTTGGTAGAAGGGTTAGACTCGTAATGTGAGACTTGGTCAATGGTAATGATCTTCCTGTTATGGGGGGACATCATCATTCGAAAGACAGAAGAGGCAACTGCCTTCATGGCGTACATGTAGCTACGACCAAACAAGATATTGTAATAAAGTGGGGCGTCGATAACTTCAATGTCGATAAGAATAGTCTTTCCCTCGAGTTCTACAGGGACATTTTGGAAGAGCCCTTCAAGAGATGATGGTCATCCGTTATAAGCTCTTAAGGTAATGGCAGATGCGATGAGTTATGGGGAACCAAGTTTCTTCCATACAGACTTGGACATAATGCAGGTGGATGCACCTTCATCAATGATGCATCGATGAACTGCAATGTTCCAAATTTTTACTGGGATTTGAAAAGCGATTAGAGCGGAAAGGCGAGGTTATTCACTGTCGAGATCAAATGTGATGAGTTGAGTATCCGTGGGTTCGACTGCCCCCAAGGCAGAAAGTAATGATTTCTTCTGAGTGGGAAGGGTTTGAAGGACTTCTAAGACTGACATGGCAGCCGAGGATTGTGCTAAGTCATTGACCAAACTGTAATTATGAGCCACCCTAGCCTTGGGGTTGTGGACATTCCTGCGCAAGGGGATGCGAGGAATGCGAAGAGGTGTTTCAGCGTTAGGAAGAGGAATCACCAATGGGGGTCCCATTGGTGCAGGGATTGTTTATGGGGGAATGGGAGGAGACTCAGTGAGTGCACGGTATTGACGACTACGTGTTTGCATAAGGATTTCTTCCTCACTATTGAGGAGGATGGTCTAATCTGTGGGATTGTTGGGATTAAGGTACTGTCCCAACTGTGTTGGTCTAGGCTGTGTGTCCTGTTGGGTGTTTATGACACCTTGGTGCAAAATGGGATTCTGTAGTACGACTGGGGGGGGTTGTTGCACATACTGTTGTGGGGTCTGCTGAGGGGTAGGCGATGCTGGAGGATTTGGTAGACTGCCTGAGTCTTTCAGCCATTTAAAATCAATGATTTGGGGGAAATGATGAGTATAATGACCGAACTCACCGTGAAGGGCACAAGGGAAGGTGGTTTTAATAGTATTGTTATTTCTCCCTTGATGCATGTTGTTATTGCCCCCCTAGGGGTTTTGATTTCCTTGATTCTGGTTGCCCCCAGTAGGTTGGTTTTGTTGGGAGTGATTCCTGCCTTGGTCCGTGTTGTTATTGTTCCTATTTCTTGATTTATTTTTGGCATTATTCAACTGATGGGTCGGATTTTCCGTATTCAGCTGTTCGAAATTTTGATATTATTGAAGGGGAGAGGGTTGAACAAAATTCACCCCAGCGTGAGGGTGTGGGGGAGCCATGGGATGTGGAGGACCAGGGAATGGAAAGTATATATTCTGTGGGAGTTGTGATCCATAAGGTACATAGGAAGGCATGGAACTTTCGCTAGTACTTAGAGTATAAGTTGAGGTAGAGGGGGTACCCGAACTTGTTTGGATAGGTGGGTGTATTGGGGGTGCCGACGGTGGCCCATTGATGGGTGGAGAAATAGAAATAGGGTATGGTTGTTGATAAGGGGGTGGGGGGAAATAAGAGGTTCCCCCATATGTCGAAGGATATTGAGGTGTGCCATACATTGGTGGTGGTTGGGGTTGTGGACTATGGTGCGTGGTATTACCAATCAATCCATCTGCTGAGTGAGACATCCCGGGTTTGTCTTGACCGATTGACATGGGTTTTGGGAGATCAGGAAGTATTGTGTATAAGTACCATGATTGTGAATAGATGAGGTCTTATTTTTGAGCCTTACTAATGGATTCTTCTTCTGACTGAGGGAAGGTGGAAGCTACGTCTTTACCGAGGAGGGTGACAAGTGATCTTAGAAACCAGTCAAGACACTGTTGTTTGGTGGTTTCAACTTTGCACAAACTACGTCGTCTACGCCACTCGTGAATGTGATCAGTGATATGTGTGGCTGAGGTTTGTTTGAAATTAGAGAGTAGTTCAAGACCATTGTCGTGGTGGATTGGTAATTGGAAGAAGGTAAAAAATTATTTGGCCAAGGACTCGAAAGTCGCATGGGACCCCAATTTTTTGTCTACATACAATTTGGCTGATGGGCTAGTAAGTGTGTGTTGAAATAATCGTAGTCGGATGGAATCATCCATAATGCTGTTGGAAGAGCACCATAAGTGGAAAGTCATGACATGGTTGGCAGGGTCATCGCCTGCCTTTCCTTCAAACTCGGGGATGTCTGAAGGTAGTTTGGTAGGCATGGCAGACCATGTGGGGTCATGCAATATAGGATCATTTGTGAGTTTTCTTAGATCTGGTATGTTAAGAGAGGCCAAATATGGCATTTGTAGTGGGTGCGGAAAATTAGTTCTAGCCATAGTGTGAGTGTTCTGTGAACCTGACCCTTGAGGGGGGCTAGGTGGGTTGGTACTTCCTCCTTGAGAGGAAGTTGGCCCCCCACTTCTTTGTAAAGGAGAGCGAGTGGACAGAGGGACTTGGGAAGTGGACCCAAGTAATGTGGAACCAAGCAAAGATGATCCTAAGACAGTGGCACTCACTGGAGTGTGAGAAGGTGGGGCCGATGAGTTGGCAAGACTAGGAACTCCCCCTAAAATAGGAGGGAGGTTTAGCAAGCGTATGGAACAATGGGGGTGCTGTGGGTCCCCTATGATGTCTGACTAGCTGAGTGGATGTGTGCAAATTGTGATGAGAGAAAATAAACAAGAGCCTTTGTTACAAATTTTTGAACTTTACACGATATATATCTAAATAAAAAATGTAATAAGAAGTTCATCATACATAAAGTGTTTTGAAAAAGAATCATATATGTGGATAAGTGGGTTTTGTCCACGTGGGGAAGCAAAGAAAACAAATTCTCATGTCCTAAAAGACGTAACGCCCTTCCTCTCAAATAGCACTAGACCTTCCAATAATACTCAACAATGGGGTCTGAAGTCACCAGAAGAGAAACTAGTGAAGGATGAAATAATCAGTTATAATGAGGGGTAAAGGGGGCATATCCCAAAAGAGATGGCGATATTTCCTAATAGCCACACAAAATCCGATCAAGGTGCAATTTCAGCCCACAATTGCCACCTGGGTAGATGTCCTAAAATTTGGTCACTAAGTACCTTGGTCAAAGTGCGACATTTATATTTTCGGCCTAAGAAATGGGTCACAGGCCGGATCCTGTCCAAGAGGTGTGTCCCTCAAGGGGGGACACACAGAACAACCGGACCTCGGCCTTCAACCCTTCATGGGTATCTCCTTACCTTATGGTGTTATGAACACTTGACTTGGAGGATTTTCAGTTCCCTATTTGACAACTTCTATTGTTTTGACAATGTGAGAACCAGATAACGGGGAGTTATTTGGATGCCTATCCCCGAAATCCTACCTAGACTAGAAAATTTCTTTTGGAACCTCATGTGGAGGAAAACTTAGTGAGTTTTTAGAAATTTTTTAGATGTGGTTGTTTGAGAGATTGGGGGTGTGAACCAACCTCATTGAAATTATACGGGAGTGGATAGTTTCGTCAAGAAAAGGGTGGGGTGTTTCAGAATCCCTTTGGATGAAACTTACTTTGACTTCCACATTTTGAGAAGAAACTATGTGAGTGATAAGTGACTTTTGTGTGTGAATGAGTGAAAGTGTGCCAATGTTTTAATGAATTAGGTGTCACCTTGCTGCATGTGGACTTCGCTTGGTCCTTAAAA
>SNQJ01S0152356.1:0-23114 GCA_010110895.2 Picea sitchensis | reverse complement strand
CTTCTTCCTCCAAGGGAGGGCTCTTGGACCCCCACAAATAAGCTCTTCTTACAACTTTGAATGAAAATGGTGAAAGAATTCCAAGCTAATCCACTCAAGAGGTGAGATGGATTGCCCAATGTAATGGTGCTAGTATACTCTTGGTGAGAATAAAGGATTCCTCAAGAGAATAGTAGCAGCATAACTTTGCTATTGAGTTCCTTAAAAATAAAGTGCACCCATGGCTTTGTTTTATAGCACCTCTTTGAGGTATTGTGAAACCAACTTGTAGTGTGAAAAGAGGCTAATTAGGGCATTTTTAGGTCTTTGACTAGCCACCCAGTCGGATCCAATTGAGATTTGGGTGTCAAGTCAACTTGGAAGCTGAACCAGAAGTGGATGGGAGGCCAACCAATCTCATAAATGCATTGTTCTCAGATATGCACGGCTTTTAGCGACCACAGTCGCGCATCGGGCGCATGTGTGCTTTTCCTGCGTTTCTGTTTTGCGCATGTGCGCGCACGCCCTATGTAGTCATAACTCACTTTAATTTTATCACTGGTTGTATAGTTTTGGACCCCTTTTGGAAATTCTTTTGTGGTAATTTTGGTCCATGGGTCACCTCATAACTATTTGACGATGCTGTATTCTTGTAACCATTTGCGAATGAAATTTCAGTGATAACACATGGCTTGAACCCAATGTGGCTCCTTAGCTACCTCTTTAAAATCTGTGGGTTGACATGACATTAATACAAAAAGATTATGCTGATCAATGTCATCCAAATGCTGTTGGATTTCTCTCAAACTTCGAGTTCTCTGATTTGGAAGTTCAGAGGATGAATTTCTGCTTGAAGTAGAGTTATCCTGAGAACTTTCAGGTTGTCCTTGTGTTAGAGATATTTCTTGTAAAGGGGGTGGGAATGCATAAGAGCGGGTGAAAAACCCACTTGTCCTAATTTCGGGTGTTAATGCGCCCATGATTAATCGAAAAGAAAGTCTGGACGGCTAGGATCGCGGCGCCCAGATCAACGGCGTAGGTGCGATTCCAGACCCCCCTTGCCTTTCTACCTTTAAGCGGAGGGGGGGGGGTCCAGAATCCAGGGTGCACCTCTTCGACGACCCAGATCAGCACGCCCGGATCAACGGCGACGAAGGCAATTCCGGACCCCCCCTGCTTTTCTACCTTTAAGCGGAGGGGGGGGGTCCGGAATCAGACCCACAACTCTCCAACAGTTGAGATCTTGATGCCCGAATCGACGACACTCGCACGACCCACATCACTCGCAGCTACCCTGTCTTTAACCCTACATGGGCCCGTCACCCGTCATGCCATTTCCCATTCCGCCTTTCCCCCTTGTTGCCGTGTGTCATCGTTCCCCCTCTCCATCACTTGTCCACATGGCCTCTTCCTCTTCTCATCATCCACACATCATCTACCATGCATTTCCTTCCCTCCACGTCAGCCTCCCCCTAAAATGTGTCCATCACACCTATCTTTCCACCTCCTTCGCTTATCGTATTTTTCCATGTGTCCCCCCTCGCAATCTCTCTCTCTCTCCACCGTCCTGGCCCCATCACTTTGTTCCCGTGTCCCACCTTCCGTGCTGTTCTCCCTGGATATCCGTTGAGCCAGTCGATTATTCCAGGTGGCTGCATGAGAGGCCCTCCACGTCTAGAAGGTGCCGAGTTGGCCGGGCTGTCCTCAATCCCGATGTTGCAGTTATTGAAGCGGTTGGCGGTAGTTAGACATCGCCTCTGCCTTAATGGGAAAGCACGGCCATGGAATTAAGGCACGTCGATTCGCCGTTGGAACTGTCAAAGAATTAAGATTGCATCTGACATAAGCTGCACGACCTTTCAGATGTTGACTGTCAGAAGCCATGCAGACGCAAAGCTTTCAATGCAGTGTCTTGATTTCGCTGCTGTTGTTGTTTTGAGTATATGAAGGCGTTTTTGCCATTTTTTGTATCTATCGATGGTTGAGCTGAGCTCTCGGTTGTAAATATTTAATGAAGCACTGATACTCTGGTTATGTATGCACTTTTGAGACTTCTTGCCTGATGAATGCCAGTTTCTTTTACGTCTCTGTTACACTGTGTTAGAAACGCTCGGAATTGGAGGATCCATTCGAGCTATAGATGTTATAGGATGATGTTGGTAGGATCACTGTAGAAGTTGTAATGTTTTTAGCCATCTCCTGTGATTTTTCTCATCACTGAGTGACTTGGAATTGGAGGATCCAGTCGAGTCCTCCTCAGTTTCTTGATACCTTGAGTCAAGCGGATCTTGCCTTCAATGTATTTCTTCTGCAAACAGCCGTAAGCCTGTTGCCCTAAGCTGTTTGTTCACCTTTATCACTAAGTCTTCCACCTACCCACCCTTTTATCAACTTACTGGTTGAAGTTGGATCAAGACCTCCTTTGTCACCATATGTACCAGACTCAGTCCCCGAGTTAAAGTGATATCTCCTTGAGTTTTCCTCCATTAGATCACCCCTTTAAAACAAATCGTGACATTAAACTGATGGGCGTCAGGCTCTGCTCCTGCAAGCAATCCAGGAGTGACTTCCGATAGCCAACACCTTGTACCTACAATCTTGGAAGAGCAGGTTGATGCATTTTCTGTCCTGAATTATCTGTGTCTTCAGGATGTGACATCAATGGATCTTAACTGTCCATTGGCTTCTTTTAAGACTCGTTCTAGAATTGATTTTTCAGAAATTTTACATCTATGCTAAGAATCAATTTCTTTGATATTGGATTGTAGAGCCTATATGCTTTTGATGTTTCGATGTAGCCAATAAAGATACATTTCTCACTTCTATCATCCTGTTTCTTCCTTAATTCGGAAGGGATGTGAGCGTATGCTATGCATCCAAATGTCCTGAGATGTGCAACATTTAGCTTTGTCTTCTTGAGGGACCTTCATCTTTAGACTAGTGGTTGGAGATCTATTCAGAAGATAAACTGAGCATGCTACTACTTCAACCCAAAATGTATTTGAAAGACATTCCTCTTTGAGTAGGCTTCTTGCCATGTTCATTATTGTTCGATTTTTCCTTTCAATTACTCCATTTTGTTGTGGAGGATACTTGGCCATAGTTTGCATGATGATGCCATGTGATTTGCAAAAAAATTCAAATTCTTTGGAGCTGTATTCTCCTCCTCCGTCTGACCTGAGAGCTTTTAGATATTTGCCACTCTTTTTTTCAGCTTCTGCTTTGAATTCTTTGAATTTTTCAAAAGTTTTAGACTTGTGTCTGAGAAAATAGATTAAGATTTTCCTGCTAAAGTCATCAATAAACGTTAGAAAATAAAAGCTACCACCTATTGAATATGTTTGCATTGGTCCACATAGGTCAGTGTGAACCAGTTCTAGGTGTTGTTTGGATTGAGTGGAGGACTGTGGAAAACTAGTTCTCTTATGTTTTCCAAGTATGCAAGACTCACATGGGGTATTTTTCTCTTTGAAGACATGGAGACCTTTGACCATGGAGTGATTCTGTAGAAGACATAGACTCTGAAAGGGTATATGTACAAATCTTGTATTCCAAACCATAGTTTCATGGAGGGTGGATGCACTTTGTGCATATGATTGGTTCAGATTTGCAGTTCTGAGGGTTAGGGGAAACATTATATTCCTGGTCATGTGGATTTCAGAAATCAATTCTCTGCTGGGGGTTTTATCATAAATCCTACAGGATGCTCCTTCAAAAAGTACCTTATAACCATGTTCAATTAGCTGTCCTACACTTAACAGATTATGTGTCACATTTGGAACATGATAGACATTATGTATGTATTTCTTTACATTTTGTTTAGTAAGAATAGGAACAGTTCCTTTTCCTTGAACTTTGACTAAAGAATCATTTCCAAGTGTGATATCAGATGAAATTGAAGAATCAATACATGAGAGTAAATATTTGTACTTGTCATGTGATTGCTGCAACCACTGTCCAACAATCAGAGATCTTTATGTTGTTCTCCAGTCTTGTGGCATGAGAGAAACATACCATCTGAGGTTTCTCCTTCATGACTTGAGACATGTGCTCGGCTTGAGAGATGATCTACTTGCTTCTTCCGGAATTCAGATTCATAGTGCCCAAAGTTTTTGCAGTAATATCATTGTATGCTTGATTTTTCATTTGATCTTCTCCTTCTGCCTCTTTGAGGCTTGAGAGTCTGATTCTAGTTCTGTTGTCTGTAACCTTGGAAATTATGATTCTAGTTCTGTTGTGTGTGACCTTCATTTGAGTGATGGTTACTTGGACTTCTCCCTCTTCCTTGATGACCTATGCCTATGCCTCTCCCTCTGTTGAAAGATAATTGAGTCTTGAAGGCATTGGGTATTGACTCATCTTCAATATGTAGTCTAGTCTCATGTGTCAACATGGAACCCATTAATTCATCCATTGAAAAATTTCACAGATCCTTGGATTCAAGGATGGCTGTAACAACCATTTCAAATTTCTTTGGTAAAATTCTGAGTACTTTCTCAACAATTCGTTGATCAGGGATGGCTTCACCAGTCAATTTGATCTGGTTTACGATTCCCATGAATCTAGTCCTAAACTGATCAATGTTTTCAGACTCTGTCATTTTTTAAGTCTCAAAATGCATCCTGAAGGTCTGCATTTTGACTGTTTTGACTCTATCATTGCCTTGGTAAGATGATTTAAGGATGTCCCATGCCTGTTTTGAAGTAACAACGCTTGTGATTTTTGAGAAAATTGAGTCATCCACGAAATTTTGAATCCATAATTTGGATTTATTCTCTCCGTTCCTTTGTGTTGCCTGAGTAGTTCATTGTTGGTTGGTCATGACAACAAGGTCTTCTAGATCTGGTTCCACGTATCCAAGATCCACTGGATCCCAACATGCTTGTGCTTGCAAGAAGGATCTCATTCTAAGAGACCAAAACTCATAATTATTTCCAAGAAGAATCGGTCCTTGAGTTGGTCCTAAATTGCTCGAGGTGGCCATCTTTGAAGAAAACAAAATTAAATAACAAAAATTTGTTTAAATATTTGTGTGCTTACTTGTTTCTTGTGTGTAAATCCATGTCTGCGAAGTTCTCTTAGCGACTTCGGACCGAAAAACGTGGGGTAGACCACTTCTTTATCTTCGATCTAGCTGGATCTGACTACTCGAGCGTGAGATCTACGGATTCAGAGCTTTGAGCTCTATTCTTTAGCAACAACAGAAATTGTAGCCCCTCTGATGGCAGAATCGAGATTTTTGAGTTTACTCGAGAGCCTAAAAAAAATTAAAGTTCAACTTTTTGTGTTTCCATGGGCTGAAAACCAGGCGCTTCATGACCTCAGACCTGCGGTATTCTGCTGCGAGTCACCCCGACTCTTCCGACTCCCAAAATCTCGAACTAGAGCATAGCGAGTGCTAGCTCCTGCCTTAACCTTAATCAATGTGACCTCCAACTATGACCTGGGGCCAATCTTCTGAGTGCTTCCAGACTTCGTGTTTAGCATTCTGAGAAGATTTATCCCTCGTTTCTTCCGAAACCTGAACTTGCGCTCGTGTCAGATCGACGGTCCATGACTGCCTGTGATCCAACGGTCCTGATCTCTCCTTCGCGAATCGAGAATTCACGTTTCAGAATATCAAAAGACTGTGCATCTCCTTTCTTCTGATACCCGAACTTGCGAGCTCTTCTGGACCAGATCAACGGTCTAGATCTCTCCTTCTAGCCAATGACTGAGATTAAATTGCGAACTCAGACTTCACAAGTTTTCACAACTCTTACCTCAGGCTTTTCCGATTTGAGAATCAACGAAGTGTTGTTCCAACATTGTATCCAATGGTTCTCAATGATCCATAGCCGATGGCTAAGATATTCTTCAAAATTTTGGCGTTCGGGAGTTTCGGAAACACTGCACTGTGTTCTCTCCGAAACATGAACTAGCGAAGTACTGATCGTCTGGTGCATGTCTCCTTCTTGGATCGACAGTTAGGAATTGTTTTAGACTTCAGAACTTCGGAAGTCTTGTCTCCTTTATAAACATTTCACGAAATCTCTGAATACACGAAGTTTCAAAAAAACTTTGGCAGTTAAAGCCTATGCACCTTTTCTTGATCTGATGATTATTGTTGCTCTCGCCTTGATCTGACGGTTGAAACATGTTCTCCTTTTCTATGCACTCCTCGTCCTTTTTGAGCTTGAGTAATGGCTCAGATATCTTTGCAGGGCCGATCTTACGGCTACTAAGCTTATCTTTTGCTGTATCTGCATAGACTTTCTTCTTAAGAAGGAATTTCGTGAACCTTTCACGAATTCTTTAAAAGCTCACATATCTTTAATTTTTTTTCTTTCGATTCTTCTTCCGCAAGTCTGCCTCCACGCGCTATGATGTTTCCAATGATATTTTGAGCGGACTGTTGTCTCCACTCTCCTTTAGTGGACTATAGTGTGTTCTCCAATATTCTTTAAATGCCATGTCCTTCTGCAGCTGCTCTGCTTCTTTGCTTTTGCTGTCAGCAACGATCTTTTGAGTGAACTTTGGATTGCAAACTATTCTCCAAGCTTTATGAAGAATCTTGCATCCATGTGCTCTCATAGACAGTGTAAGATCTGCGCTTCTTAGGATCGAGTTGCTCTCCAGACTATGTGAAGAGGCTTACGTCTGAAGCTCTGATACCATGAAAAAATTGAGTATTGAGAATAGAAAATTTCAGAAAAGGACAAAAGGCTAAGATAAATAGGCTCAAGAAAATCAAGAACAATTGTACATCTTGTAGTGCACATTTAGAATGTTGTGGTTACATATATATTTAACACTCCCTCTTAAACTCAACAGTTACAAACATCAGCACTGATAATGCCCAAGTAATGTCTCTGAAAATAAAAAAATGAATTTTCCTAGTGGCTTTGTAAAAATATCTGTGAGCCGATATCGAGAGCCATATAATTGAAGTGCCATGTCACCATTATTGACTAGATTGCATATGAAATGAAAATGAGTGTCAATATTCTTGCTTTTCTTGTGAAACACATGATTTTTGGATAGAGCAATTGCTGAGGTGTTGTCACAGAAGATAGGAGTTGGATCCTGTTATGTATGTGACATATTATTCAATATTCTTCTCAGCGACATAGCTTGACAGGAAGATGAGGTAGCAGTGACATACTCTGCCTCTGCAGAATATATTGATACAATGGGATGCTTCTTTGATGCCCATGAAATCAGGTTCGTGCCCAGGTGAAAAGCATGTCTTGAGGTGCTTTTCCTGTCATCTAGGTTTCCTGCAAAATCACTGTCTGTGTAACCAGAGAGATGATTATCATCAGATTGAGTGTACCATAAGCCAAAATTGAGAGTGCCTGCAATATATCTCAGAATCGTTTTAGCCATATTCCAGTGAGAATCTTTGGGGGATTCCATAAACCTGGAAACAAGGCTGGTTGCATACATAGTATCATGCCTAGTTGTTGTAAGATACAAACAACTTCCTACTAAACTTTTGTATAGGGTAGAATCCATTGTAGGGCCTTCATCTTTCTTTCTTAATTTTGTGCCTAGGGGTATAGGAGTTTCTGATGGATTGCAGTCTTCCATGCAAAATCATTTGATGATGTCTGCTGCACACTTTTGCTGACAGACAAAAATGCCTTTTGTTGATTGATCAACCTCAATCCCCCAAAAATATTTCATTATGCCAAGATCTATCATCTCAAACTTAGATTGCATGGCATATTTAAAACTGGTTAACTCAATATTTCCAGTATATTTCATGTCATCAACATATAAACATACAATCAAAATTTTACTATGATGATCTGTTTTGGTGTATAAAGTTGGCTCATTTTGGCTTCTGCTGAGACCACTTTTCACCAGGTAAGTGTCAATTCTACTATACCAAGCTCTTGGATCCTTCTTTAAGCCATACAAGGATTTCTTCAACCGATATAATTTGGCTGGCCGCTCTTTGAATTCAAATCTAGGTGGCTGATCCACATAAACCTCTTCTTCTAAGACACCATTAAGGAAAGATGAATTGACATCCATATGGTATACTTTCCATTTTTGTTGAGATGATATGGCTAGGAGAGTCCTTACAGTGTCCAACCTTGCTACTGGAGAAAAAGTTTCACCATAGTTAGTACTTGGTTGTTGTGAGAATCCTTTGGCAACAAGTCTGTCCTTGTGCTTTTCAATCTGCCCCTTTTCATTAAGTTTAGTCTTGTAAACCCACTTGACACCAATACTTTTCTTGTGTCTCGACAGATCAAAGATCCCATGTCTTGTTCTTCTCAATGGAGTCAATCTCTTAGTTCATGGCTTGAACCCAATGTGGTTCCTTAGCTTCCTCTTTAAAAGATGTGGGTTGACATGACATTAATGAAAAAATATTGTGTTGATCAATGTCATCCAACTGTTGATGGATTTCTCTAAAACTTCGAGTTCTCTGATTTGGAAGTTCAGAGGATGAATTTTTTCTTGAAGTAGATTTATCTTGAGAACTTTCAGGTTGTCCTTGTACCTTGTAACATCCCAGGCCCTCCAAAGACTGGGCAATGCTACCAACACAACCTTCTCCTAGGATTTAAAGCTCTGATACCAGATTGTAACATCCCTAACCACCAATCCACTTGCTAGGCATATGCTACCATGCAAAAACATTCTCATACTTATATATATAACACGCATATTAAATCTGATTAACAGATTTAATCAAACAATACAGAGTAAGCACATGATTACTGCTAATATACATCATCAAGGACATTAACAATAACTCATATGCACAACAAAATACATGATAACATATAAGCAAAACATAATATTAAGCACCAAATGATACTTATCTTTGAAACTCTAGTAATCCACCAACTGCGTGCATACCTTCCATGAACCTCCCAGCCTTAGACTGCGCTACTCAACACTCTCAGCAGTAGGTCACCCCCGAGCTAGGACTAAGCTCCACTAGGTAGGGAAACCTAGGCTAGGTAAGGTCAATGGGAAGATACACAGTTATTGAGGAAGGATTTTCTTCCAGGAGCCACTTATGCCACTGCTCATAGACTCTCGTTCCCCACATGCATGTCCCACCCCAGGAGTATACACCTTCTCTATCACCAAGACAGTCCTTTGGCTGCTAAAATCCCTTGCCTTTGGCTTTAGCAACAGACTGGACCGAAAGTCTCAAAGTTTTGTAGGAGCTACAGGACCCCTTCCAGGAGTCCTTACTTCCTCAACACACTCTCTCACCTGGAGAGAGTTTCTCACAGGTTTGATGACCTGTTATTTTCAACCACAACCACCTCCCTTACCTGGAGAGAGTGTTACACATAGGTCAGGAAACTTGTTTCCTTCAACTTAGGTTCCAACACAGTTTGGAAACTATAAGGTTCAACACGAACATACACTGACCAAAAATCCACACACAGTCAAGCACTGTGTGACCACAATAGTCCACGAGAAACATAGACATGACTTTCCCAAACTGGTGATAGATAGACGCTATATCATAACAAGGCTCAACAATTACAGGACATTTGATTTTTCCAACCAACAATACATGATAGATTCATGGTTCAGGTTTCAGGGCTGCGTGAGGGTGTACAGAGATCCCACATAGAGACTTAACGGTTCAGGTAAGGATTCACTAGGAAAAACACCCAAAAATAAAGGTTGATCATGGACACCCACGAGTTCAGATGAAGGATGGAGAATGGGAGGTCAAACCCCCAACACGACTCACTTCTCTAGATTTAAATTTATGCACCCAGGTTGACACCTGTCTCCTTGGGGCTGCATGCTCCCCATTTTGCACACGTTCCCCCTTCCAGGAACCTAGGATAAAACATAAACATTTACACAACTTTTGAATAATAATAAAATACTATTCTTAAGGACTTAAGATCCTAAGCTTAGCCTTTCTCCCAACCTTTCATCCCCCTCTCCCTTACCCAATATTTGTGTAATATTAGTCCCCCATCACTCATTCATCATGTTCTGTCCACATGCAGAGATGTTTTTATATTAATAATGTGCATCATTACATGTACAAAAATCAGGCTCTTGGCGTTCAACACTTAAGGCTCTCTGGCCTAATAAACACATAATCCCACGAACTTATATAAACTTGTCTCACTATCCTATACAACATAATTAGAATTCATAATGCAATTGGGGAACATCCTTGGGGTATTACAATCCCCTCCCCTTATTTTTGCATCGTCCTCAGTGAAACTTTCACACAACATCAACAAGATTTCTAAAATCTTCAAAAAGATGTGGGTATTCTACCTGCATAACATCTTCATGCTCCCATGTCGCGTCCTCATGACCGTACCAGGTCCACTGGACCTTTACAAGCCCTATGGCTCGATTCTAGAGCTGTTTGCTTTTCCGGTCCAATATGCACACATGATGCACTTGCAGGACACCTTCTTTTTCCACCTAGATCACATTCCAATCAATCACATGATTAGGATTAGGAATATATTTCTTAAGTAATGAAACATGAAACACATTATGTACAGTAATGGATGCAGGTAATGCAAGCATATATGCAACTAGCCCAATCCTTTCTAGGATTTTAAATGGCCCACAAAATCTGGCTGCCAACTTGGTACAGTTTCCCATCCTCAGGGAACTTCTATTGGCTTTTACTTTCAAAAAAACATGATCTCCCACTTTAAACTCTCAACGGGTTCTATTTTTATCATCATAACTTTTTTGCCTATCTTGGGCAGCTTTTAAATTCTGCTTAATTTTTAACATCCGTTCTTCCATTTCCTTGAGCAACTTTGGCCCAAATACTACTCTGTTGGCTGGATTATCCCAACTTACTGGAGTATTTCACTTTCTGCCATAAAGTGCTTCAAATGGGCTCATCTTCAATGATGCTTGATACCCATTGTTGTAGGTGAATTCTACCAAGTGAATATAGTCTTCCCATTTTGATGGTTTGTCTATCACATACATCCTTAGCATGTCTTCTATTACTCTGTTCACCCTCTCTGTATTTCCATCAGACTCAGAATGATAGGTTGTACTGAAGTTCAGATTCATTCTGAACCCTTTGAATAACCCTTTCCAGAAATTTGAGGTGAATTTTGGGTCTCTGTCGGACACAATTGTCTTGGGAATCCCATGCAATCGTGCCACTTCCTTCATAAATATTTTGACAACATCCACTGCCTTGTGAGTGGTATTTAACAGAATGAAATGGGCAGATTTTGTAAGATTTTCCACCACCACCATGATTGAAATATGCTTCTTTCCTGTTCTGGGCAATCCTGTGATGAAATCCATTGTCACCACTTCCCACTTCCACTCAGGAATGGGTAAAGGTTGCAACAACCCTGCTGGGTGCCTGTGCTCAGATTTAACCTTCTGGCACTCCATACATTCGACGATGTATTCAACAATATATTTCTTCATAACTAGACAAAAGTAATGGATCTTGACTGCTGCCATAGTCTTCTGATATCCAGGGTGCCCAACATAAGGCATGTTATGCATTTCATGCAAAATCTCAATTTTCAAATCCTAGACATTACGTACATAAATTATGTTCTTGTACAGAAGTATTCCATCAACCTCTAATTTATAATTTTCTACTTTCTGTGGCATTTCACCTTGTTGTATCTTTTTTTCCAACTCCATGTACTGCAATTCAACGCTTGCATCTTCCAAAACTCTGCTCTTTATATTAGTCTGATACATGATAATGGCTATAGAATGTAATTCATGTACTCTTCTGCTGAGTGCATCAACCACTTTATTCTCCTTCCCTTTGATATGCTTGATATAAAAAACGTATTCACAGAGAAATTCCAACCACCAACTCTACCTAATGTTCAAGTTTGGATGATCAAACAAATACTTCAGAACGATATGGTCTGTTCTCAATTCAAACCTCCTTCCCATGAGGTAATGCCTCCATTTCTTTAGAGCGTGTACTATGGAATCCAACTCCAAATCATGAGTTGCATAGTTCCTTTCGCGCTCTTTCAACTTTATGGATTCATAACAAATTACAAATCCATTCTGACTGAGGACTCCTTCCAATCCTTATTTGCATGCATCAATGCACACCTCTAAATCCTCGTTTGGATCTACAATCCTCAAGATTGGAGCACTGGTTAACAATTGCTTCAATTGCTGAAAGCTTTTCTCACAATCATCTGTCCACTGAAACTTCTTCTCCTTCCTTTGCAAGGAGGTGATAGGGTGAGCTATCCTCAAGAACCCTACAATAAACCTTCTATAATAACCAGCTAGAACCATAAAGGATCTGACTTCTGTCATGTTCTTTGGTGCTGACCATTCTCTGATGGCCTCAATCTTCTCAGGATCTACAACTATCCCATCCCTCGAAATAATATGTCCCAAGTAATGGATTCGCTCATGATAAAACAAGCACTTGCTCAACTTGGCATACAGTTGGTGCTCTCATAGCACCTACAATACCATCCTCAGATGCTGCTCATGCTCTTCCTTCGACTTGGAATACACCATGATGTCATCCAAAAAGACTATGACAAACTTGTCCAAATTGTCCCTGAATACACTGTTAGCACCATATGTTACCTCTGGATTGCGATAGAGGTAAGCCTTATACCCATCAGATTTTATGTCACAGATTGGTTATAAAAGGGTCAAATGGGTGCAGTCTCATGAAAATATCATCTTAACTCATAAAACTGGATTGATAGGCACTAGCAGGTGAGGTCTTGATTTAACTTCATATAGTAAGTTGTAGTAAGGGTGAGTAGGAGGAAGACTTCGGTGTGAAAATGCAGAGGTCTACCAAGGACATCAAGTTTTTCGACAGCCCAAGGAGGAATAATTTAAACACATGAACTTATTGAATTTAAATCTCACAGAAATTGAAAGGAACTATAACAACACTATAATCAAACTTTCATCATAATGCAGTCACAATAATTCAAGTGAATCTTTCAACCATGAACTCTTTCAACATCAGAGGGAAACAAGAGGGAGTAAGAAAGTTGTTTGTCATTAAACAAGATGTCTCAAATGAATATACATAACCAAAGATCCAAAATGTGCATTAAAACTTTACAATCCAGGAGCTTTTCTCTACCATCCCTCTACAAAATATTAAAAATGAGTATATATACTCGGAGAAACTCGCCCCCTACAGAGGCATGCTTTGGTTGCAACATTCAAGGCTTGACATCCACATATTATTCTATCAAACCACACCTGTATTCTTCTATCAGACGTGATCTCAGATCGGTATGGATCTGCCAGGGAAATTTATTCATAGAGGTACTGTAGGCTGACCGCTCCAGAACCTCCATGTCTTCCATTTATGGGGTGAAATGAGGTTTCAACTACCTCCTCCTTATTTCCATTAAATACATGCATCGAGATCAAGAAGGATGCTAACACTCGAGAATGTTCCAGTCAAGCTCGTAATCTCTTCGAGTTAAAATTGGCGCCTCGAGACTATGCAGATTTTTTCTTTGTGACCACTCAAGCGCTTCGATCCTCTGCGGAGTACCCTTTCATCGCCCCACGTGACCAGAGGCTGTGACCTTGCGCTTAACCACCTGAAATTTTGGGACTTCACATATTGGGAGCTCTCACTCCATTCCTTTTTCAAAATTCCAAGTCGTGAAGTCACGACTGCTCGGATCCTGCACCAGGTCCTCTGGAAAGAATGGTCCTGATCATTTCGCGATCTTCAAGTTTCACGAGTCCCAAAACTTGTCCCATTGATTGCTCTTTTCCGCGAGTCAACAAAATGCTGATCCAATGGTATGAATCTCTTGTTTGATTGACAACCACGATCACGTTGACATTTTGGGTCTCAAGACTTTGGGCTATGGATGCACCTTTAGGGCGAGAAACCTGAACTCCCGATTCCCGAACCTTTGAAATTCACCAATGCTAGATCAACGACCCCTCGCTTTTCATGTTTGAACGACCCAAATGTACCTTTTCTCAAATGAATTCATGATTCTGATGAACAACTTACAGCATTTTGAACCCCCCCGATTCCCGCGCTTGCTTGGTTTTCATCTTCATCAAACCACCTCAAGTGCTGCGCTCGGTGGTCACGATTGTAGCCTATGAATGATCACTTGGGTGACTGACTGGAGGCTCAAGGAAAACAAGAGGATCAGTGCCAAGGTAAAAGGGAGAAACGCATCGGCCCTAGGGAAAATAGAAAGGCTTATGGTCGATGGCTATCAGGTGGCCTTACAAGGAAAACATGTCGATCAACTGGATGAAGACAAACGAAAGGAAAACTATAAGCCGAGAGAAAAAATCACAATCGGGTCTGCACAGGGATAAAAATAAACAAAATTACAGGCCTAGGCATGAAACACGACTTTAAAGACTTTAACAATTTTATGTGCAAACATTAGGCTCCATGGGGGATAGAGTCCTCCCTATGAGGCTCCAAGAACTCCTTTCACGGCTTCAGTGCCTTTGCGTTGGGTTGTAGAGTTTTCTATTAAAAGAAAACAAAATAAACAAAAATAAATGGTATTTACAATGGTGGAACACCGAGTACAGCTTTAAACAATTTTTTTTTTTAGGAAGTGGCCATTCACAGGAACACAAAAAACTTCGTCACCCCCTAGATTCTACAACCTGTAAGTGTTATTGGTAAATGTCTCAAAAATCTTAAAGGGTCCGATCCAAAGGGCCTCAAATTTTCCATGCTTCCCTTGTCCTATCTAAGTGCATCCCATTTGAGCACTAGCTCTCCTAGCTGGAAATCTTCTTTTCTGTTCTCCCTGTCAAAGGCCTGCTTGAATTTTTGCTGATGATCATGTGCTTTGTCCATCACTTGTTCTCTAGTTTGCTGCACTTCTACCAGTTGATGAATTCTTCTGATCACGTTGTTAGACTCTTCCTGGTGATCTTGGAATTTTTTTTCCATAGGCAAGACGAGTTGAGAAGGGAAAACTGTTTCAATCCCATATACACACTGGAAAGGGGAGATGCCTAGGGACTGCTTTGTCATCACTCTATCATCCCATAGAGAAAATTTAAGCTTTGAATCCCATGCTTTCTTGTTATCCTCTAAAAATCTTTTGATGATCTTTACCAGGATTTTGTTAGAGGATTATGCTAATCCATTTCCTTGCGGATAGTAGGGGGTAGAGTGAATTAGTGCAATTCTGAATTGCTCACAAAACCTGATCAATGGTTCAAATTTGAAGGATGCAGCATTGTTAATGGTGATTCTGGTCGGGAAACCAAACCTTACTATAATATCCTCTAAAAAACTGATGATCACTTTATGAGAAGCGTTCCTTGTGGGGATGGCTTCTATCCACTTGGTGAAATAATCTGTTGTGGTGAGGATCCATCTATGTTGACCGCTTGAAGGAGGATGAATCTCCCCGATAAAATCCAGGCCCCACTGCTGAAAAGGATCTAAGGCTACCACAGGTTTCAATGGAAAATACTTGAGCTGCTTCTTTCCAAAGAATTTCTGACATTTAATACAAGCCTTGACTTTCACACAGACATTAATGAATAGAGTAGGCCAATAGTATCCAGCCCTGAGAATTTTGTAGGCTGTGGTCTTCCAGAAATGATGTCCCCCACACAAGCTATTATGAAACTTGAATATAATCTTTTGGGCCTCTTGTGGTCCAAACATATCAGAAGCACTCCCAGAGGGTCTTTCCAATACAAGACCTGGTCCATAAGGCAATATTTAATTTCTTTAATCTTTAAAGATCTCGCCTTGCTCCTTCCCAAACCATCCGGAGGTTGCAATTCCTGCAGAAAAAATATAATATCTTTATACCAAGTGCATTATGGTAACAGAGGGCTGTCCTGAGGACCTTTATCAAACACTTTGGCCTGCTGGTTTTCTGAGCAAGTATTGATGAAGCTAACCCCCAAAGATTTATAATTAGATTCATCCAACAACTTGGCTAAACCCTGGCCTTTAACTAACTTGGTGGGATTTATTTTTAGATCAAATTCAAGGATATTGGCGATCCACTTTCTCCTTCTCCCATCTATGTCTGGTTGAATGAGAATGTCATTTAATAAAGCTAAAGGAACATACACAATGATTTATGAATGCAGAACATAGATTCTAAAAGCCTTGAGAGATTTCACCAAGGCATAGGATTGGTTCTCCATGATGTCATATTTCATCTCAGCATCTCTCAATGCCCGACTGAAAAAGGAAATGGGCTGCTCCAACCCTTCAACATTTTTTTGCAACAAAACAACTGCTACTGTATCACACGAAGCAAAGGAAAAGATGAGGGAATCATTGGAATAATCAAGATTGACCATCACAGGTGCCTCAGTCAAAGTCTTATTAATTTGATTGAAGGATTATATGGGCTCAATAGTCCATTTCACCTCGTTCCCCTTCCTGAGCATGGATGTGATATGCTTCACCAGTTCAACGAAATTTGAAACAAACCTTCTCAGAAAATTGACTTTCCCCAAGAAATACTGGACCTCTTTCTTGGATCTCAGGAGTGACAAGGCTTGGATTGCTTCTACTCTACTGGGATTAATCCTGACTCCCTCAGCTGATACTATGTGGCCTAGCAATTTTCCTTCCTTCATGGTAAACATGGACTTCTTGGGATTTAAGGAGAGACCAAATTTCGTGCATTTCAGGAAAACCCTTTTCAAATGCTCATAGTGCTCTTTATCTGATCTAGAGAAGACTATAATATCATCCAGATAGATGACCACAAACTTGTCCTTTTCTCCAATGAAAGTGATATCCATGGCTCTCTGAAAGGTCGCCCCCGTGTTCATAAACCCAAAGGGAATTTTAGCATACATGAATGTGCCCCAAGGAGTGGTGAAGGTTGTTTTTTCTCTGTCTTCAGGCAGGACCGAGATATGATTATATCCCAAAAATACGTCAATCATGGATATCCTTGATGCGCCAATTACCCTTTGTAATATGTGCTCCATTTTTGGCAAGGGGTAATTATCTCTCTTTGAAATCCCGTTCAGGTTCCTGAAATTGACACAAAGTTTGATTTTCCCACTCTTCTTTCTCACCAGAACCAGGTTGGCCACCCACTCTGAATATCTCAAAGACACGATGATCTAGTCATCCAACAATTTCTTGATCTCTCTCTCCATGATTGGCAGTAGCACAGGATTTATTTGTTTCAATTTCTACCTAAATGGCTTGGCCTCCTTCTTCAGTGGAATCTTATGCTCAATGATGCTTATGTCATACGTTCTGAGGTCTTCATAGGTCCAGGAAAACACATCAGTGAATTCCTTCAATAGCTCAACATACTCGACCCTCTTCTCCTTTGATAGGTTGCTTGACAAATTAACAAAATTTGGATCCTCCTCTGTACCAATGTTGCACCCAACGACATCAACATCCTCAGTTGGGCCTTTAAGGTTTACATGCACATCGTTCCCATTGAACAACCTTTCCAGAGGAACTAGTCCCTTTCGAATGCGATTTATAGGTATCTAAACAATATGATGATTAGCAATTTTATTAAAAAATACTTGAGGGGGAGGGTCACCCTCAGAATCATGATCCTGATCAACATGTAATGCAGAGAAATCATCAACTGACTCAAGAAATATTTTGATTTTGAGATCATCCTCAAACACCTTCCAATTCTTGATATTATCAGGTATAGAGGGCCTATATCTAATTTCAACAGCATACCTGAGCTTAGGTGGCAATGGGATCCTGAACTGTCTTGCTGAGACAACCAGAGAATCGACCATGAAATTTTCTTCCCTGGGAAAAAATGAAATGTTGAAAGCCAAGAAAAAAGATGTCAATCAGGTCCCACACTTCATTTATGCAACTTCTGAGCTGAGGGTGTTTGGCTTGATAAGCCTTTCTGATCTGCTGGACAATTAATTCAGCATCCCTGAACACTGTTATCTCCTCAATTCCCATGTCCTTTGCAGCCCTCAGACCCAAGGAAAGAACTTCATATTCTGCCACATTATTGGTAGTTTCAAATTCTAATTTGTATGACAGAGATATGGTTTCTTGACAAGGTGACAAAAAAACTACTCCAACACCAACACCTTCCCTAGAAGAGGCTCCATCAAAGAACATCTTCCATACGGAAGTAGTTGGGGGAGGTATTCCATGAAAATAAATGGGTTTCTTTCTGATTTGAAGAGAAGCCCCAGTAGTATTGGTAAGATGCAACAAGATGGATCCCAAATCAGTATCAAGGACAAAGATAGGATGATTGGTGTAATATCCCTCGACCGAACCCAATTGTAAATGTAATATAAATATACTTAAGTTGGTGAGATGTTTTGAGCTCATTTGATAATGCACATCATGTGGCATAGTGCGCACATGAACTGTGCAGTAAAATGATGTAATATGCACATCGTAAGATATCGCGTACAATAACTAAAGTGTGTGCAACCTTGAGGACAACGGATACCGCATGAAGTAACTAAAGTGCAGGCAACCTTGAGGACAATGGATACCACGCACAGTAACTAAAGTGCGTGCAATACTAAGGTCAACAAACCTTTATGTATATGATACGCATTATAGGTTGGTGAGCCAATATTATAGGCTAGAATGCTTATGTTTTGGTATTAGGCCGGAATGCCTAGATGTCAAGGGCCAATGCGCCTACTTTGTACATAACTCATGATTAATATAAAATACATCACTGCGTGTAGACTAACCATGATAAAAGAGATGGGGGACTGAACTTCACCAGTTAGGGAAAGGGAGGGCCAAAAGTCAAGGGAATATTATATTAATATTTCCTAAAACATAAAGTAAGGATAATTATTTTATCCTAAGTTCTAAAGTTTGGGACAAGTGGACAAAAGTAACTTCCGATAGGACAAGTGTCAAGTTGGGGACATGCATTCATATCGTGGGGAAACTTAGCTCATGGGTAGTTTTTCTCATGGACGCCTTACGAACGGGGAGGACCATCATTCTAACCATCACTTTTCACTAAGAGTTCATAGTGATTCCGAAACACACTCAGTTATCCAGTCAATAATTCCATGACCATTTTCACTCATACATTTCGTTATCCTTGAGACAACCATTTCACCTTTTCGAAGACTGTTTCCCCACCCATTTTGGTTGGTGTACTTGGTTATCTTAGAGCGGGATTGAAGAAGTGAGTTGTTAGGCTCGTGAGTAGTTCTCTGAGCGAGAGAATTGTTGGGGATTGATTTTTGAGACTTTCGAGACTGTTTCCCCACCCTTTTTGGTTGGTGTACTTGGTTATCTTGGAGCGGGATTGAAGAAGTGAGTTGTCAGGCCCGTGAGAAGTTCTCTGAGCGAGAGAATTGCTGGGGATTGATTGAGAATTGTTGGTGCTAAAATGCAGCTACAACACTCTGAGACTTCCGGTCCAGCCTGTTGCTGAAGCCCTGGAAGTGAAGTGGGGTAGCCGAGGGACTATTGAGCAGAGAAGGGGAACACTTCCTTGGGTGGGACATGCATGTGGGGAATGAGAGGATGTAGGCTGTTAGTTGAGTGAGCACCTGAGATATAGTCTTTCCTGTTGTCCATGAGCCTTAGCCTGGATAGGAATCCCTTTACCCTGGGTGGAGTTCAGTCCCAGCTCAGGGGTGACTTACTGTTGAGAGTGATGAACAATGTAGTCTATGGATGGGAGGTTTGTGGACGGTCTGTAAGAAGTTGGTGACAGTATTTCTAAGATAAGTACCAATTGTATGATATATTGATATGTTGTTTTATTATTTACTTGCCTATGTTACGATTTATCATATATGTGATTATGATTGCTTGTGTGCTTGTGGGTAATTTCCTGTAAATGATGCATATCGGTAGTTACTGTTATTTAAATATGAAATTCACATGTTACATAAATTAATTGTTTGTTTATGTTTAGATGTAAAGCTTCCACGAGCGTGTTGTATGTATATGTTTTAGTTGCATGCATTCTAAAGAGTAAATTTATGTGGCATTGCTTAGTTGACTACTGGGTATGCTACTGTATGTTCCATAGTATGGGAACATAAGTGTTCCCTAGAGTAGCATGGCCCAACTCTATGGATGGGAATGTTACCGGCTGGGGTCAGAACATGAGTACTTTCTCTGGAAGTGGTGTACCCTAGCCGAAGTTTGGCCCGGGGGGATCGTTACAATTGGTAGGATCGCCTTCATCACTTATAATGTAGGCCAATAGAGCTTCTCTGTACAATATCCTATGCTCCCCTTTGAACACTGGAATGGTAGCACATGTGAGGTGCATCTCCAAGGTTCCCCCAAGTCTTTTTATCCAAGATCTTGAAAGTAGCATGAAAAAATTAGGAGGAACATCAACCACCACAATATCCATGACCACACTTTTCATGGGCAACTGAAATAAGGTTGACACCAGATCTTTGATGACCCCAAGACATTGCACTCTCCTCGAGTCAAAAGAATACAAATCATGATAAGCCTTTGTGGCTTCTAGTCCTAATTCTTTCATGAAAATTTTGGGCATGAGATTATGGGAAGCCCTTGAATCCATCAGACAGTGGTGCAACACCTTGTAATGTATGTTCATGGATGTGTAGAAGGGAGGGGATGAATCATCTCTGTCTTCTACCATAGGACCTAAGATGTCTGGAGGATTTTTGTCTTGGAGGTTTACCGAGTCCATGGAATGACAGGGTGGTTCGGGCTGCAACATCTTAGAGAGGGAACTTTTAAGGTCTTCATGCTTGACTAGCTCTAA
Source organism: Picea sitchensis (assembly GCA_010110895.2). NCBI lineage: Eukaryota > Viridiplantae > Streptophyta > Pinopsida > Pinales > Pinaceae > Picea > Picea sitchensis. The sequence goes on along the minus strand of SNQJ01S0152356.1, from coordinate 2,466 downwards.
AATGGGGCAGTGATTCTGATCTTCTGAATTTCATGCTCAAAGCTAAAGGAGGAAGGGTGTTTCAGAATTTCTCTCACCTCTGGGACAGGGTCTTTGGTTATTGGTGAGGGATTCTGAGCTTTCTTTTCCTTGGTGGTATTTGTTGTATGCTTAGCAGGATTTTCTTCTCTGGAAGGCTGAGCAGGGATGTCAGACTCTTCTATTTTCCTCTTGGACCAAAGGTTGTATTTATTGAGACTGGTATTGGCCTTTTCTCCCTTTCTTAGCTCATTTATTTGACTATTCAGGAGGGATTCCTCGTATCCTAATTGAGTTAAATGGGGAAAAGGGGAAGTGTCTCCAATACAATGAATTTCATGTTCAAGCTGTTCTTTTTCCCTATCCTTATCATCAACCAGGTTATTTTGAAGAGGGGTTTGTACTTTTTGATCGTTTCTATCTCTATCCCTTTGTTCCCTTAGCATAATCTAAGGAGCATTGTTATTCGGTCTCCTGAAGTTTCCTCTGTTATCAACATTTGAGACATTCTTGTAACCTTGCTTCCCCTTGAATTTCATCTTCTCCATTTCTGCAAATAGAGACTTCACCATCTTGGTTAAATCATCTACTTGAGGGTGAGATGCAGAAGAAACAGAGGTTGAGGCCTTAGATATCCCTCTTCCCTTGTCTTTGTCATATTTTCTTCTGAGCTTGTCAACTGCCAACACATTGGATTCTACTTCCAGGGGTGCATCTTGCATATTATCCAAGGAAGTAGCTCTTCTCTCTCTAAGTAGGAGGCATAAATCGGGGTCAAAAGAACTAGCATAAGTGATTTTGGTAGAGGCTTCTCTGGGTTTTATCTCAGCGAGGATCTTATTGTACATCTTGTTGAATCTTTTGGAGAAATCAGAGATAGACTCCCCCTCTTTTCTCTTCAGGGACCCAAACTCTGTGATATAATACATAATACATGGGGTGCACAAGTATTGCTTAATGCAGAGGAGTTTTGTTAGTATGCGCATAAGTATGAGTATAAGTTGTTTCGCGACGGTGTATTCAGTAGTATGCACAGATATTTGAGCGCTAAGGAATATGTTAAACTTGACATGGTACATGCATAGGACGAAAATGCATGTGGAATATCGGTGCCCAGTATTAAAACTGTGCATAGTGGATATTGGCGCACAATGCCAGAGTAGTGCGCGTAAGTAGTCGGTACGACGAAGAAGAAATGCACAATAGATTTAGGTGCATAGAGAAGTGGTTTACCTTGTAATACTAATATGCATGATAAATATAAACGAACGGGTCAAGTTAATGCATGCGAAGTTGCTTGGAAGGCTATGAGTATGAGTTTAAATTGCATAATAATAAAAGAAAAAGAAACACATAACCGCATTGAAGCATTAATTAAAAAAAAAGAATTCCAAACTTAATTTCCTCCGATTTAGACAGATGAAAATAAAATATAAGATTACAATAAAAACTTATTATAAAAGAAAACAAGAGTCATAACATCACCAGATAAAAATTGTAATAAAACAGTCTAAAATCTGTTTATGTATTTATATAATCATATTAATCAAAAAATTACAAAAGGGTGATGACTACAGTTAGCCTGTTGTAAAAAGGGTCATTTGAAGAACACACCTATTATCTCTTGTACTCTTTACCTCCGCTACCGGCTGCTCAAAATTCGCTGATACATGCTTATCTTAGTTGAAGACTTACTTCAGCTTAGTGATCTCCGCCTTTAAAGAAGATTCTAACCAGACCGGTTGATTCTCTCCAACACTTTCGACTGCCTTAGCCGTAGATTCCTCCTTCTTATGCCGCTTACTCCTTTTCTTTTTAGCGGCTGGACTGTTGATGACTAAATCCTTTATAGTGGGATTCAACCTAACTTCTAATCACGAGTCTATAACTGGCTCTACGTGGAACTTAGTTGCTAGAATGTGCGCAAGGACCCTTTCCTCCTTATTCGCAGGAAAGCCTAGCATGTTTTTCGAATAACCAGTCTCACTCGAATTAGCCTTGTCCATGTATCTCAGGTTGGGGATACCAAAATGTGTCTTTATAGAGAGAAGGAAGTCGAGCAACTTGGAGATTACTTCGATTATTGATACACATATATCTTCATACTTGGGGAGTGGTAATTATACAAATCCATTTATGAAGCGCATACAAATTACGTACAAGAGCATTGGGTTTCCATGCTCGGCCAATCCATTTTGAATGATTAGCTTTTGAGTTTGTTACATGGCGGTATTTAGCTGACGTCACATGGATGTGAAGTACAGAATGAATGAAGCAGGGTGATCTGACTAACCATCGCCTACTCCACGAGTGGTGGATTTGACATGTTGAGACATGTGATATCGCATCTTGGCAAAAGTGGTTTCGACAAAACCACCTTCTTGCACAAGTGTATCTCAGAAGGCACTGCACGTCAGTGTTCTTGAGACTTGGGTCTTATCTAGAATT
>SNQJ01S0152355.1:9600-29616 GCA_010110895.2 Picea sitchensis | reverse complement strand
TTGAATTTTTTATCATATTCAAATGTTTTTGTTTTATATATTCATCCAAATACTAATACAAAATCTTTTGTTGATAACACAGATTTTGGACCGTACATACCTCTCGGCACTTCTCCCATCCAGCGACGAGGAAAGGTAGCGGCAACACCACAGTATGCTGAGGATTATCAAGTGGTGGAACAAAATCTAGAGGGCCTGACTGCAGACATTCCAGACATGACTCTGGAAGAGGTTCCACGACGCGATCAACATCATACTGTAGGGGTATCAGCATCTATGAGTCGACTGCTTTGTAGGGTTTCTAGGGCAGTCGTATGTTACCGTGAACGTCATCCATGATGTCACTTTGTAGAAGCTATAGGCTTCAATTTTTGATATTTTGGTCTTCGGATAAACTTTTTGTAAAAACTCTTTTGATCGTTATATATACAGATGGATTCTACCGGTTTACTTTATATTGTGTGAATTTCGATGTGTTTGATTTATAAATGATTCAAATGTCTATCCAATACATAATTAGCCAATGCATTTGTTAATGTATTTAGACATCTAGGAATATGTTGATATTCAATGTGATCAAAATAACGTTCCAAGAGGCGAATTCACAAATACACCTGTAACAAAGTAGGACTTAGAATAGAGTAGATATTACTTAACTGTAGTACTACAAGTTGCAAGTCAAGTCGCACAACCAAATGACGAATTCTGAGCGAGATAGCATCAACCAATAAATCAATAACGGTGCTATACTCTGCAATGTTGTTGGTTGCATGGCCAAGACACACACCTCATAAGGATACCAGTTCGTTTGTTGGGGCATAGATTGCCCACATAGTGGAAGCAAGGTTCTGATTACTACGGCTAGCGCCATCAGTGAAGCCAATATAGGGTAGCGAAGACTCCGACATTTGGAAATCAAACACAACATCACATAAGGGCAGAGACCAGATAATGACAAAAGCAAACTATATTAACACAAAAAATGTATGATACAATAAAATACAAGTACTTGTGCACAAATGATTTATGCATAGTACTTCTTCAAGTACAACCCATTCCTGGGTTCACTCAAAGGGATGCCATCGTAATATACCAAATCATATGCTCCTTTTTCCAAAACTTGGTGAACAATATAAGGACCTCGCCACATGGGTTAGAATTTTCCAGCTCCTAACACATCTCGATCCTGTTCATAGAGAAGAACATGATCACCTTCGGAGAAAATGAAAGGCTTGACATGCTTGTCATATTGGGCCTTGACACGCTTTTTTTGGGCTTCTATTACTAGAGTGGTGTCACGTCGAGTTTCGTCTAATCGCATAAGATACAATAGACATTCTTCTTCAGCAGAAGTGTTGGGTAGAAGTTTGATAGCTAGCTTCAAAGAGGGTATCTCGCATTCTATAGGAAGAATGGCTTCCACACCATAGACTAATCTAAAAGGCGTAAACCCAGTAGCAGACTTGACAGATGTTTGGTACGCCCACAACGCTGAAAACAACATTGTGTGCCAACTTGTTTTATGAATCCCTATCATTCATTGAAGCATAGTTATAAGAACTTTGTTGATTGCTTCGACCTGGCCGTTGTCTTGTGGATAATAGGGCGTTGAGTTATCATGACGAAGACCCAACTTCTCAGTAAGTTTGGACATTATAAAATTCCTAAAGTGGCTACTGTTATCAGTAACGATAGCTTGGGGAACACCAAAATGAGTTATGACATGGTTAAAAAGAAACAAAGTTGCGGTCTTTCCAGGATTATCAAATGTCGACATCGCCTCGGCCCATTTTGTAAAGTAATCAACGGCTATAATGATGTAACCATGCCCCCCAACCGAGTGAGGGTGACATGTCATGAAATCGATGCCCCATTTCGCAAAAGGACCAACTGAGACCACAGGGTGAAGAGGAGCAGGATGTGACCGAATTTTCTGATTGTAGGTCTGGCAGGCATGGCATTTCTGAACGACAGTAATGTAGTCGTGAAACAAAGAAGGCCAAAAATACCCTACGCGTAAGATCTTCTGGGCAATAGCATACCCAGACATATGACCACCACATGCTCCAGAATGACAGTCATTCAGGGCTTTTTCGGCTTCATCGAACGTAAGACAACGTCAAAAAATAGAGTCAATCCCTCAACGATAAAGAGTATCCCCGAGGATAATGTATTGACGAGCTTGATAACGTATGTGATGTTGTTCAGTACTAGACAAAGCAGGCTGAAAAGTCTGGGTTTGGAGATATATAATGATATCCCCATACCAAAAATTGTCAGTGATAATAAGGAAAAGAGATTCATCGGGTAATGAATCAACTGCTACATTTTCCGTTGCAGAGTGAGGAAAATCACATATCAACTCAGCAAAAATGAAGGATTTCTTGGACTTGGCGCGGTCGAATTCCAAGTCAAACTCCTGGAGTATGAAAATCCATTTGGAGTACTTTTCCCCAAGCAATTGACGTGTCAAAATATGTTGCATAGGGTTGCAATGAGAAATCACCGTAGTCTTACGTGAGAGGATATAGTGCCGGAAGCGTTGAACGGCTTGAACGACAGCCAAGGCTAGTTTTTCGACATGTTGATACTTGATTTCAGTTGGTGTGAGACTTCGACTCAAGTAGTAAATAACATGTTCGTCATGTGCATCATCCTCTTGGACGAGAACCATGCCAATAGTGTACTCTGAGGCAGCAAGATAAAGGAAATAATCGCCACTGTAATCAGGAGGAAAGAGAAGCGGAGCTTGCATGAGGGACAACTTCAAAGCTTCAAAAGCATTGTTAGCAATGGTATCCCAGACGAACTTTGAATGTTTCTTTTGTAGCCACGTAAAACCACGAGTGATCTCAGCATAATTAAGAATAAAATGACGAAGAAAGTTTGCTTTCCCCTGCAAAATTTGCAACTGGCGTAGTGTAGAAGGAGGAGGGAGATTAAGAATCACCTCAACCTTAATAGGATCCACCCGGATCCCTTGACGCGAAACGATAAAACCTAGAAGACGGCCAGATTCTACGCAAAAAACGCATTTATGAGGATTTAAACATATACGATAGAACCAACAGCGAACAAAAATGGCTCGGAGGTGGGTAGGGTGATTGACTCTACACATAGAATGAGCAGGTAAATCATCCAAATAGGGTTGAATGATATGCTTGATATCATGAAAAGCATAAGACATAGCGCGTTGAAATGTTGCGCCCACATTCTTAAGACCGAAAGGGAGTTTCCTATAGGCAAAAGTACCCCAAGGACAAATAAAGGCAGTCTCATGTTGATCCTCGGGAGCAATATTAATTTGATTATAGCTAGAGAAACCATCCATGAGAGAGAAGATTTCACTTCCGGCACAGTCATCGACAATCTGGTCGATGAAGGGGGTAGGAAAGTTGTCTTTGGGACAAGCGTTGTTAATATCCCTATAATCAACACATACAGGAATACTGCCTCCTTTCTTGTCAATCAGGACAGAATTGGAAACCCATTCTGTAAGAGCCACCGGATAAATAAAGCCAGCTTTCAGAAGTTTCTCGACTTCGAGTTTTATAGCAGCCACTTTACGTGGGTGAATAGGACAAAGGCATTGCCGGACAGGTTTAGCTCCGGGGTATGTCTTTATGTCATGTACAATAATAGCAGGGTCGATACCTGGCATCTCTTCGTAGCTCCAGGCGAAGATGTTACAAAATTCTTTGAAAAGAGACGTATAGGTGACGATTTCGTCGGAAGAACATGAAGCTCCTATATGGACATTTTCAACAATCCCAAGTTTGATGTATATGTCAATGGGAATCGTGGGTGAGATATTACTTAAGTTCCCTTCAGCAAACACATCGTGTGTAGTCACGGGAACCGTCGAGATGACAACAACGGTCGACGGAGTCGAAATCCGTTGGTAGTTCTCAAGAGTATGTTGCTCCAGAAAAAGTATGGAACGATGATGCCCATCATCCCAAGGGGTGTCCTCCATGACGGACATGATCATCTCTTCAATGGGAAAAATAAAATGAAAAGGATCGGGAGACAACTCATCAAGAGAAGGGGTAGAAGGTGTTGCCAATTGAATGGCCTGATATGTAGATTCAACCGAACTTAATGGAATGACGTTGCCAAAATGAAGATGATCTCTAGGGTCAGGGACAATCCAAGGGTCCTGTGATGTAGGAAGTTCGTGAGACACAGTGGAGGTCATGTTGATAGAAGAAACTCACGGGCGTGGAACATCGGGTGGTGGAATGGGGAAAGTACCCATTAATGAGGAGTCCTTTAAAAGGCCTACACTGACATTCTCATAACCCAGTGGGGTTTTAGCAATAAACGACACGTTGCCAGTACGAGTATCAGAATTGNCTAACATGATGGGCAACGAAGGAAGAACACTATAAGGCTTAAAACCAGAGCCATTGAAGGCTTTAAGAGTGTTCTGGGATTCATTCAAAGGAGGAGAGCCAATGGCTTTCCAACAAGCAAGAGACATAACACACGTCGAGGCACCCTCATCAATAACAGTTCGACAAATGTTTTTGTCAGAGACAACCACTTGTATTTGAAACGCAAGTTGAGGGGGTAACCCTGGAATGTGATCTTCCAAGTCAAAGACTATCAAATTCGTATATGTCGGGTCAATTCCACCTATAGCTTTCAACAGTGCCTTCCATTGTGCAGGACAAGACTGAAGGACTTCAAGGGCTGACATCGCTGAAGGTGCCTTGGCCAGATCTTCAACAATACTATAGTTCTGGGCCATACGATCATGAGGATTGAAAGCCGATTTCCTAACGACACCTTTTGGGGGTGGTCTCGAAACTGTATCAAGGCTTGGTTGTTCGATATGAAGCGGACCGTTGGTAGGTGGAGTCACTGGAGAGGGTTGTACTAAAGTAGGAGGTAAATCATCAACCTTCTCCTTAGATGGAGAATAATCTTTGGCTCGAGTCGTGAGGACAACGTTGTTCTACTTAGAATCACCAGTACACATCAAAACATATGATGTCATAGAAGAGGAGGGTTGGTCGTGAATGACCAACTGAGCCTGTTGTGGAGATGGGAAGGGTTGGGACAAGACAACCGGTGTAGAAGGTTTTGGAGCTCCTTGAAGGAACTTAGTGACCTTGACATGTCGTGAACAATCCTTCGTGTAGTGATCATCACCACAGATAAGGCAAGGGTATCATGGTTTGCGCTTATCCTGATCTTCAACAGGAGTGGTTTTAGTTTGCTCTGCTTGATTATTATTTTTTCCCTCCTTATTCTTACCTCTCCCCTTTTTAGATTTGTTTTTACCGGCTCGGGTAGATTGGACAACATTTACCTCAGAAGTCTTACTGGTGGAAGTGGCAGGACACAGAGCATTTTGAACATTAGAAGAAGAAGATTTAGGGGCTGTGCTTGAAACAGAGTGTGATTGGGTTTGGGCAGTACCAATCACACCATCAGCTGCATGCGAGGCAGATGGAGTAGTTGAAGTGCTGGAAGCATGAGGAGAAGGTAAATCAGGTAGTAAATCACAAAGATTTCTTGTTTGTGAATAAACCAGATCAAGATACTAAGCACGACTTATAGCCTGCTCTTCCGTGACAATGCCACCCATGGAAATGTCCTTACCAATTTCCTTCACAAATGATTTTGTAAACCATTCTGCCAGTAACTGATCGGGGAGCTCAAGTTTAATGAGACGTCGTCTCCTTCGCCACTCATGAATATGATCCTATATATGAGTGCCTTTACTCTGTTTGAAGGAAGTCAAAATCTCAGTCCCGGTATCATAACAGATCGGTAACTGGTAATGTGTAAGGAAAGCCATAGCTAGGGTGTTGAAATCAGAGAAGAAACCTCGTGGCAATTCAATATACTACTTCACAGCAGAACCGGTAAGGGTTTGTTGAAAAAGACGTAAATGAATAGAGTCATCCATCAGTGAGTTGGATGAACACCATAGGTGAAAGGTCATAACGTGATTGTTTGGGTCCTCTCCCACTTTTTCGTCGAATTTAGGAATGTCCGATGGAAGCTTGGCTGGAATAACAGGCCATTGGGGAGAGTGACGAATAGGATCATTTAAAATCCTTGACAAATCCGGCAAATCCAAAGTAGCAAGAAAAGGTAACTGTCGATTCACTTGTGGGTACTGGTGGCTTTGGGGTGGAAGCCCTGTTGGCAAACCAGTAGGACCGTAAGAAGTCTGCGCATAATGGGAAGACCCAGGTAGATTCGGTGGTGGTTGGAGAGGATAGTAGCTCCAGGGATTGTAACCTTGAGTGGGGACAGGAGTTTGAGCATTCTAACCCCAAATAGGATTGGGTAGACCTGGATATGGTTGGCCTATAGTAGGGACAAACAACTGCTACCCCCCAGTCGTTTGAGGAGGATTTTGTATCATCTGAATCCAATACTGGGCCAAAGAGGGAGGTATATTTTGTCCAAAAGGTGGGGTTGGTCCCTCTATCGTAGGTGGTTTTCCAACCGGAAGTTGTGTTCCAACCGAAGGTTGTGTAGTAATTGGAATGTGTCCAGTAAGAGGAGGTTGAATCGTACCACCTTGTCCACCAACGGGAATATGCAAGTTTGGTGTAATGGAAGGGATAGTGCCACTAGGATTAGGATTTCCAGTGGAAGATAAGAAAGGTCTTCCAGAAGGAAATTGAGGGAGTGTCGGAATAAAACCAGGAATAGGGTGCCTAGGAAAAGAAGGACCACCTGGAGAACCGGATGGGGTTTGCGGAGGTGTTGGAATAGAAGCATTCAACGCATGGTATCTGGGTGGTAATGTCAGAGTGACATTGGGCATTCACTGTGTGTTAATAGGAGCAAGACCAACCGTAGTGAACCCGGTTGGGACACTCGTAGTGTTCATGAGATGGGCCATTTAGGGACAGTTAAGTGATAAGTGGTAGTCAACGATACTGTCTCAAGATTAGAGATCTCGAAAATCATAGGAGAATTAATTTCAGAAATCACGGTGAACTAGGACTAAAAAGGTCTCTGCGGAAAACACCTATAGACCAAAAAGGATCTTGGCCTTCTATGCCGGGATAAGTTCCAACGGGTGATCCAGAAGTTGTAACAACTAATTCTCCGGAAGAATTCAATCGCATAAATGGTCACTCAGAACCACGGTGAAGTTGAAAGTCCTCTTGAGTATTGGTAATTCGGAAAGGTTCTAGAGAGTCAGTTCGTTCCACTTGTGGTGTGGTGACGACTGTGGCTTCACTTTGCTGAGGAGAGCCCTCATGTGTACCTGTAGGCAAGGGTTGAGAACCGTCCAGATGCTCTGGAGATAAAACCTGCATTCTATGGGAATGACATGGGGGAGCTATTGTAAACGAGTAACAAACTTCAGGGTTGATAAACACCCAATCAACCCTTTCAACGAAAACAAAAATAAAGAGCAAACCAATTTAGTCTTCTCAAATGCAAAAGAAAATGATCTTTCAAACCAATAAGCAAATGAGAAAAAACCAAGCACTCAACTTTCAACCAATCACTGGTTATTAACTAATCAAACACACTCAGCTTCTGAAGTCAGAGAGAATAGTTTTGCCAAGAAAAGTTAAGAAGCGAAAGTCAAACCAAAAATGACAAGAAAAGCCTTGAAATCGTAAAACTTTTCATGCACGCAAACGAAGACAAGAAAAATATCAATCTAAGGTCCAAGAGACTCTTATGAGGCAATCAAACTGATCTGGACAGTTAAAAAATCCAAAACTCAAATCCAAAAATTTAAACAATTGAGTTCGCAGGCAGGCAATAATACACAGTGCGAGAATCACTGATTCTCGCAAGTGACCCTTGAGCAGAGTGCGAGAATATCGCACTGAAACCTAAAGGCAGAGTGCGAACTCTACCTATTCTCGCAGGATGCAATGAAGTACAATGCGAGAATGCCTGAACATAGTCAAAATTTAGGAAAATGAAGCAAAATTGAAAAAGGCCTCTGGACCCAGAGGATCTATCAGGATATCTTGAAGACTCAGAGATTGATAGGACAAGAGAAAAGTGAAACCAGAGAAAATGGCCACAGAAAAATATCAAAAGCCACAAATAAAAATGGGATTTTTCCCCAGTGGAGTCGCCAATTTTGTTATTGGATAAATCCGTAAGTGCGGACACAAACCGTTCTCCCTAGATCCACCTGGATCTAGAACAAAGCAAGACAGAACATGACTTTTTCCCTAGATTTTAACCATTGAATTAAATAGGAGGCAAGAATAAATGGCGTACCTTATGATTGCTTCCTATGGTCTTTGGTTCTCCCGCTTTGCTCCAGTGCTCTCGTGCAGCCAAGACCAAGACAACACAAACCAACCAAAGTGAAGAAAGCACAATCTATTCAATAGTCAATCTATGTATATGATCAAGGAATTATACAATAAAGTGGAATTAGCTTTATGGGAAAGGGACATATTACTGTATCATATTAATGGAAAGTAAAGAGTACAACCTGAGCCTTGATTTCAAAAACTTCCTTTCGATGGCCCTTGGCTCTGACACACACACTTTCTCACTTGCATGAAGAAGATCAACTCCTTTGGATGAACTTGCTGGAGTTTCCAAGCTGCTGTAGCATCAGTCCTTCACACAATTCTTTTCACCAATTCTCTAATGAATATTGCTTAACCTTTTCCATGAGAATTCACTCAATATATATTAGAGAATGAATTAGTTACTTGGATAAGAATGATCCCAAAATATCAGGGAATCCATTACTAGGATAACCATTTGAATGCCATCTCATCCTTCTAGAAGATTCCCTTCTAGAAGCATCGAGAATTCATCCTTTTCCTTGCTTTAGAAAGAGTTTGCACCCTAGCAGTTCAACACAGTGCAAACTTCTCACACCCTGGCTTAAGGCAGCCTATAAGAATCATGCATTCTCGCAGGAAAATATGCTAGCAGCCTGCGAACAATCTTCAAAAATGAGTTTTCTGGAAGAGATGAAAATAAATTTTTCTCAGGAGAAAGTTCTTATGAAGAGCCTAAGTACACCATCATCAATACATCATCATGATGACCAAAATCATGGGTAACAGTGATACTGGTCTAGACGTATAGTATCTAGTCAAATTTTCATGGGAGAATCAATTTTTGTAAAGTTTCTTATCGATTTCCCCCCTTCGCCTATCTTTCATCATTTTGAATTTCTACCTGAAAGCATCCTTGACCCTCCTCGATGTGACTTTTTCTATGGTCCTCGTGAACAATTTGTTGGATTACCGATAGGGGGGGTGAATCATTAATAGAGCAATTTAATCTTTTTTAACCATATAATCCAAGTGTTATATCAATGTAGCATTATCATCCAATAACTTTAGAGTAAATAAGCAATGAACAAATGAATAATCATACACATACACAGTTCACCAGTGTTTTATATGGAAACCTAAAGCGGGAGAAAACTACATAATGGTTTTTCTTATATGTCTTGAAGAATTACATTCATTAGAAGCACCAACTTCCTTTGTTTTCCAGCTGCAACTGGAAGGAGGCTCCAACCCCCTAGTTTCTCAGCCTACAACCCGAGAGAATCTCCACTCACCAATTTTATGTCTAAAACCAGAAGGAGTCTACAACCCCCTATGTTCTCTGGCTACAACCAAAAGGTGTCTACAACCACCTGTCATTGCCCTGTCCAACCGCCCTGACATAGAAGTAGAATGATGGAACCATTTTCACACTATCACTGTGAGATATACCACTGTAACAACCTGTACCAATCATCCTGTAATCAACCTGTACCAAACAACCTGTAATTAGCATCTACCATAAATAAGTGCATCAACCATGCACCAACTTTTACCTCAACCTGTACCTCAACTTGTACCTCAACTTGTACCTCTCAGAAAAGGAGTTATAGCAAAAATGGCATACCTTGTTGAATTCTGGCTTATTCTAGATAGCGACCTTGTAGAGAGTGCCCCACACAGAATATTTGTTGAATGGATATGAAAATTTTACACAGAATACTAAAGACTGTACTCTAAGAAACACATTTTTTCTTACTAAATTTGGATCTGTTATGAAAAAGTTATGATGTTTTTACCCGAAACACCTGTTTTAGACTAGTTTCAGGACTAGCCATAAACCCTATTTTCCACGGAGTGTAACTCCGCAAATAAAATGACCCACAAGCTGAAATTTTTACCACATATAATTGGATATGTTTCCTCAATGGCCTATCAATTTCATGGTCTGAATCATTCTAGAAAAAAATTTATTGCGAAAATGGTGAGATGACCTGTAAATAACATACCTTAGAAAGCATCATCAAAAGAATTTTTCCTCCCTTGAATTCTGACCTTCTTTTCTTCACCTTCCCTCTGAAATTCAGCTTATATATCCTTTGGTTACCCCATTCACCTATAGATATTCAATATTCTCAAGTGTGTTATGAAATGAGAGAGCCTTGCCTCTTATTTATACTCTCCAAATATCTTCCTTAGAAGCATCTTCTAGGTCACTTACCCCATTTCTAGGTCACTTAACCTATTTCTAGGTCACTTAACCCATTTATAGGTCACTTAACCTATTTTCATCATTTTAAGTGCTAACCACTTTCCATAATTAGAAAGTTCTCCATTACTTTATCATTTGAATATTCCTCCTTGACTTTGTCACCTCACTTTATCATTTAAATAATCTTCTTTGATTTTGTCACTTCAATTTATTATTTAAATAATCCTTCTTGACTTTGTCACTTTAATTTATCATTTAAATAATATTTTCTTCTTTGCAATCTCTTTGACTTCTTTGACCTTTTGGGGCTTCAAGCCAACATATGAGGGTCCTCCAACTTCGTAAGGCCATAACTCTCAAACCGTGAGGAGTTATGTGAAGTTCCACATACCACTAGAAATGGCATGACATGTACTATCCATATAGAATAATATTACCTTCAAATATATTAAATCTCATACCATTATACATGAAACAAACTTGGGTCCATTACCCAAAACTTTGTGCTACCAGAATTCGCTATCAGACTTTCTCCAAGGGTTGAGATCAATCACTAAGGGTTGATATCAATATACAATATTACTCTCCAATAGTTGACATCAATGAAAAATAACAATCCATACCAAATATCCATCAAACTAATCCAACTGTCTGACAATCTCCCCCTTTGGCATTGATGGCAACACTTAGTCATGATAAAATTCATGCTTATACTCTTTATCAATGTTTCTATCTCTCCCCCTTTAACATCAATGGAAAAGGGTATCTCCCCTTAGGGATGCTCCCCCTGACTGAACTCTCCTTGGGGCTACTCCCCCTGTCTACGTGCCTTTGATTTTTCTTTGTGTTTATAATCCTCTGATTACTCTCTTTACCTTCATATGAATAATATCTCTCCCTTTGAAAAAGGGTATCACTCTGAAGTCATATCGCTTATTCTTCCCTTGTGACAATCGTTCCTCTTGGAAACATGCCTCTATGCTATCTCTCCAAGAATTTACCTTTGCATATGATAAATCTCTCCCCCTTTGTCCTATTAATGGTGCTTCCCCATGTACATCTAAGACATATAATATAAGCATTCAAAAGCATTCATTTTGGAGTAGAAATTGCTCCTAGTCTCTGGCGAAGATACTCAAGGGCTTCCCATGGAAGTGGTTTTGTAAAGATGTATGCCACTAGTTCTTTTGTTCCCACATATTCAAATATGATGTTCTTCTCTGCAAATTGTTCCCATAGAAACTGATACTTGATTGGAATGTTCTTCATCTTGGAGTGCATCACTGAGTTTTTTGAGATACTGATGACTCTTGTATTATCACAATAGATTGGAATGGGCTCATCATACTCAATAGATTGGAATGGGCTCATCATACTCATGTTGCTGCTGCAATATACTATGCCTCGACTATAGATAAGGATATTTATGATTGTTTCTTTCTTATCCAAGATACTAAACACTCACCCAAGTAGAACGTTGCTCCACTGGTGCTTCGTCGGTCATCAATGCAACCTGCCCAATCTGCATTTGTGTAGGTAATAAGTGATAGATCCTTTCCTTTTGGATAACATAATCCAAACTCTTTTGTTCCTTTGAGATATTTGAAAATCCTCTTCATTGCTAATACACGTGATTCCTTTGGTGCTGCTTGAAATCATGTCACCTGTCGAACTGCCTGCATTACATCTGGTCTAGATGCTTTCACATATAGTAAGCTACCAATCATTGAACTGTATTTCCTTTGGTATGTAGACTTTGAATCATCATCTTTTCTCAACTTGCAACTAGTTTGCATAAGAGTGGTAACTGGTTTGCAATCTTCCATTCCGAACCTCTTTAGCANGACATATCTGAAGACCCAAAAACAAGGATAGTTCTCCAAGTAATGACATTTCAAATTCATTCTACATATCCTTTGCAAATTTCTAGCTTAACCTATCAATACTACTTCCAAAACAATATCATCAACATAAATTTCAATTAATAAAAAATTACCTTGATTTACCTTGATGTAGAGGTTGTTGTCTGTGCTTCCTTTCCATAGTTCATAGGGAGTTTTGTCATTGTTGTTTCTGAGCATTACTCTGATTTGAATGTGAACTCATGTATGCACTGCATGTGTCCAAAAAAATATCTGTCAATTTGGAATCCATTAGCATTGTTTGAGCCATTTCCTGTGTAATTATCATCCATTATGATAATGTTCCTTTATCTCTGAACCAATCTATGAATCCATGCTCTCGTCCACTATCATATATCTATCCAAACCTATTAAATGTTCTTACAAATCCATTTCTATCTATACTGTCCAAGAATCTAGTTGCACTACTGTCCATAATGCTAACCCATTTATCACTATACTATCATGAAGTCTTGATTAATCTATCAAATTGTACTTCTGCTAAATGATTGCTATGAATTTATCTTCTCAAACAATGCAAGCTACTCAAAGGATGGTTCTTTGGTCTGTCACAACTATCACATAGACTCTTCCCTATCTAATATTCATATTACTTGGGAGTCTCTAAGCCAGATGGCTCAGAACAATTCACGCTATGATGTGTATTCATCATCATATTCATTGGTAGATTCATTATCTCTCTGAGCTCTAACTTCTTTCTTTTTTTCTGTGGATTCATCTTTTACTACAATTCCTGAAATTACAATCTCTTGAACCTGTTCCTTATTTACCCGTCCTTCCTTTCTTTCAGTTATTTTCTAAACCTTTCTGTATCTGACATCTTTCTTTTTCTTTGTAGAATTTTCTTCATCTCGTTTTATTGCCAATCTTGCAATGTCTGGTACCTGGTCTTGGTTCACCTGTTCTTCCTATTTTATTATCCATACTTTCTTATATATGATATCCATATTCTCTTTCGTGGAAGTCTCAATCATTCTTCTATAATCACTGACTATGTGTCCATAGTTATGACATGTGTAACACTCAATGTTACGTGCGACCACATAGGCACTTCTTGCTTGAAAATTTCTTTTATAATCCCTGCAATCTGCAACCTTATGTTCAAAGTTAGTGCAATAAAAACAATGACCATAAAATAAATTTGCATACCTAGGAGTGAATGATATTCTTTGTGGCGTAGTCCTTCTAAATTTTTTCCTTGACTGATCATGATCGTGATTGAAGCTTCTTTGTGGCTTGAACATGGATGGTCTTCTTGAAGATGTAGCTTCAATAGTTTTCTTAGATTTTGGTTGACCATGATTCCTTCCTTTGAGTACTTCTGCATAACTCTTTCTATTTTCTTCATTCTTCTTTTCTAGCAACCTAGAGTGCTTCTCTTCATTCTCTATAACTGATGTGGATGTTTCTATCTCTTCAACGTTCTTGTTGAGCTTAACGATTTTACTTCTCAATGTGACAACTTCTTCTTCAAGCTTCTCAACCTCTTCTTCTTTCTTCATTATCGGAGACTTCATGACCTCTTATGTTCTCTTTGCTTCGTGAAGTTAGTTTTTCAATGTAATTATTTCTTCTTCCAGTCCTCTCTCTTCTTGACCAAACTCTTCCATAAGTTGGTTTAAGTCATTGGTTATTTCCTTGAGATGATCCATCAATATATTTTCTCTCTTTTCTGCTTCCATAAGTTTGTTTTATGCAATTACTCCAAGTGTCACTACTTGGAATCTCTCAGAAAAGGAGTTATAGAAAAAATGACATACCTTGTTGAATTCTGGCTTATTCTAGAGAGCGACCTTGTAGAGCGTGCCCTGCACAGAATATTTGTTTAATGGATCTAAAAATTTTACAAAGAATAATAAAGACTATAATATAACTAACACATTTGGTCTTACTGAATTTTGATTTGGTATGAAGACATTATGACGTTTTTACCTGAAACACCTGTTTTAGACTAGTTTCAGGACTAGCCATAAACCCTATTTTAGACATAGTGTAAATCCAAAAGTACAACGACCCACAAGCTGATATTTTTACCACAAATACTTGGATATGTTTCATCAATGGTCTATCAATTTCACAGTCTCAATCATTCTAAAAAAAAATTATTTCGAAAATGGTGAGATGACCTGTAATAACATACCTTAGAAAGCATCATCAAAAGAATTTATCCTCCCTTGAATTCTGGCCTTCTTTTATTCACCTTCCCTTTGAAATTCATCTTAGATATCCTTTGGTTACCTCATTCACCTATATATATTCAATATACTCAAGTGTGTTATGAAATGAGAGAGCCTTGCCTCTTATTTATACTCTCCAAACATCTTCCTTATAAGCATCTTCTAGATCACTTAACCCATTTCTAGGTCACTTAACCTATTTCTAGTTCATTTAACCCATTTCTAGGTCACTTAACCCATTTATAGGTCACTTAACCTATTTTCCTCATTTTTAGGGTTAACCACTTTCCATAATTAGAAAGTTCTCCATTACTTTATCATTTAAATATTCCTCCTTGACTTTGTCACCTCACTTTATCATTTAAATAATCTTCTTTGATTTTGTCAGTTCAATTTATTATTTAAATAATCCTTCTTGCTTTGTCACTTTACTTTATCATTTAAATAATAATTTCTTCTTTGCAAGATCTTTGACTTCTTTGACCTTTTGGGGCTTCAAAACAACATATGAGGGTCCTCCAGCTTCATAAGGCCATAACTCTCAAACCGTGAGGAGTTATGTGATGTTACACATACCACCAGAAATGGAATGACATGTACTATCCATCTATAATAGTATTAACTTCAAATATATTAAAAATCATACCTTTATACATGAAACAACCTTGGGTCCATTACCCAAACATTTGTGCTACCAGAATTCGCTGCCAGAATTTATCCAAGGGTTGACATCAATCACTAAGGGTTGAAATCAATCTACAATATCACTCTCCAATAGTTGACATCAATGACAACCAACAATCCATACCAACTATCCATTAACCTAAGTTAACTATCTGACAATCTCCCACTTTGGCATTGATGGCAACACCAACATTGATGGAAACACTTAGTCATGGTAACATTCATCCTTATACTCTTTATCAATGTTTCTATCTCTCCTCGTTTGACATCAATGGAAAAGTGTATCTCCCTTTGGGGCTTCTCCCCCTGACTGAACTATCCTTGGGGCTACTCCCCCTGTTTACGTGCCTTTGATTTTTCTTTGTGTTGATAATTCTCTGATTACTCTCTTTCCCTTCATATGAATAATATATCCCCCTTTGAAAAAGGGTATCACTCTGAAGTCATATCGCTCATTATTCCCTTGTGAAAATCAATCCTCTTGGAAACATGCATCTATGCTCTCTCTCTAAGCATTTACCTTTGCATCTGATAAATCTCTCCCCCTTTGTCCTATTTATGGTGCTTCCTTGTGTACATCTAAGAAATATAATATAAGCATTCAAAAGCATTCATTTTAGAGTAGAAATTACTCCTAGTCTCTGGCGAAGATGTATGCCACTAGTTCTTTTGTTCCCACATATTCAACTCTGGTGTTCTTCTCTACAACCTATTCCTGTAGAAAGTGATACTTGATTGGAATGTGCTTCGTCTTGGAGTGCATCACCAAGTTTTTTGAGATACTGATGGTTCTTGTATTATCACAATAGATTGGAATGGGCTCATCATACTCAACCTGTATATCTGTCAAAGTTTGTTTCATCCATAGAACCCGTGTACAACATGATGTTGTTGCAATATACTATGCCTCAACAGTAGATAAGGATACTGATGATTGTTTCTTTCTTATCCAAGATACTAAACACTCACCCAAGTAGAACGTTTCTCCACTGGTGCTTCATCGGTCATCAATGCAACCTACCCAATCTGAATCTATGTAGGCAATAAGTGATGGATCCTTTCCTTTTGGATATCATAATCCAAACTCTTCTGTTCCTTTGAGATATCTAAAAATCCTCTTCATTGCTAATACATGTGATTCCTTTGGTGCTGCTTGAAATCATGCCACATGTCCAACTTCCTGCATTACATATGGTCTGGATGTTTTCACATATAGTAAGCTACCAATCATTGACCTATATTTCCTTTGGTCTGTAGAATTTGAATCATCATCTTTGCTCAACTTGCAACTGGTTTGCATTGGAGTGGTAACTGGTTTGCAATCTTCCATTCCGAACCTCTTTAGCATTTCTCTGATATACTTAGTTTGAGAAATAAACATTCCTTGGTTTCTTTGACATATCTGAAGACCCAAAAATAAGGATAGTTCTCCAAGTAATGACATTTCAAATTTATTCTGCATATCCTTTGCAAATTTCTGGATTAACCTGTCATTAGTACTTCCAAAACAATATTATCAACATAAATTTCAATTAATAAAATATTACCTTGAGTTACCTTGATGTAGAGGTTGTTGTCTGCGCTTCTTTTCCATAGTTCGTAGGGAGTTTTGTCATTGTTGTTTATGAGAATTACTCTATTTTAAATGTGAACTGATGTATGCACTGCATGTGTCCAAAAAATATCTATCAATTTGGAATCCATTAGCATTGTTTGAGCCATTTCCTGTGTAATTATCATCCATTATGATAATGTTCCCTTGTCTCTGAACAACTATATGAACCAATCTATGAATCCATGCTCTTGTACACTATCATATATCTGTCCAAACCTCCTAAGTGTTCTTATGAATCCATCTCTATCCATATTGTCCAAGACTCTACTTGCACAACTATCCATAATGCTAACCCATTTATCACTATATTATCATGAAGTCTTGATTAATCTATCAAAATATACTTCTGCTAACTGATTACTTTGAATATGTCTTCTCAAACTCTAAAAGTTGCTTGAAGGATGGTTATTTGGTCTATCACAACTATCACATAGACTCCCCCTGTCTAATATTCATATTACTTGGGAGTCTCTAAGTCGGATGGCTCAGAACAATTCCTGCTCTGATGTGTATTCATCATCATTTTCATTGGTAGCTTCGTCATCATCTTCATTGGTAGATTCATTATCTCTCTGAGATCTGACTTCTTTATTTCTGTCTTTGGATTCATCTTTCACTACAATGCCTGAAATTACAATCTCTTGAACCTGTTCCTTATTTACCCATCCTTCCTTCCTTTCATTTATTTTCCAAACCTTTTTGTATCTGACATCTTTCTTTTTCTTTGTAGAATTTTCTTCATCTCATTTTATTGCCAATCTTGCGATCTCTGGTACCTGGTCTTTGTTCACTTGTTGTTACTATTTTCTTATCCATACTTTCTTATATCTGATATCAATATTATCTTTCATGCAAGCATCGATCATTCTTCTAAAATCATTGGCTATGTGTCCATAGTTATGACATCTGTAACACTCAATGTTACGTGCGACCATATAGGCACTTCTTGCTTGAACATTTCTTTTATAATCCCTGCAATCTGCAACCTTATGTCCAAAGTTAGTACAATAAAAACAATGACCATAAAATAAATTTTCATACCTGGGAGTGAATGATCTTCTTTGTGGCGTAGTCCTTCTGAATTTTTTCCTTGACTGATCATGATCATGATTGAAGCTTCTTTGTGGCTTGAACATGGATGGTCTTCTTGAAGATGTATCTTCAATATTTTTCTTAGATTCTGGTTGACCATGATTCCTTCCTTTGAGTACTTCTTCATAACTCTTTTTATTTTCTTCATTCTTCTTTTCTAACAACCTAGAGTGCTTCTCTTCATTCTCTATAACTGATGTGGATGTTTCTGTCTCTTCAATGTTCTTGTTGAGCTTGACGATTTTACTTCTCATTGTGACAACTTCTTCTTCAAGATTTTCAACCTCTTCTTCTTTCTTCATTATCTGAGACTTTGTGACCTCTTTTTTTCTCTTTGCTTCTTGAAGTTGGATTTTCAATGTAATTATTTCTTCTTTCAGTCTTCTCTCTTCTTGACCAAACTCTTCCTTAAGTTGGTTTAAGTCACTAGTTCTTTCCTTGAGATGATCCATCAATATCTTTTCTCTCTTTTCTGCTTCTTCCTTTTGTGCTGCTATGTTGGCTTCTAAAAATTTCTTTTGATATTCTAGAGTTTCTTAAATTCTTCTGGCCTCTTCTAGTGGAGCTCTAAAATTCTTGATGACATGTTGATCCTTTTCAGAACCTTGAACACTTTCATTTTGGTTCATCAATTCTTTCTTGGATGACTCGTTTTCTTCTCTTTCTTTCTTTAGATATTTAATTGCACCGATCAATTTTTCTTTGTAATCAAATTCCGCTTCTTCATGCTCTTCTTCTTCTGTATCTGTCTGACATCATGAGCATATTTCTTCTTGTTCTATATTTGCATCTTCTTTGGCATTTTATGAATATGCGATGGGTGAATAATATATGTCATATAACTTATCCCAAAGTTCTTTTGTGGATGAACATTTACCAACCTTTTCTCTTACTGGATTAGGTAATCCTTCCCAGATGAAATCCATTTCTATTTTGTTATTCTTCCTCAATTCCTTCTTGGCTGTAGTCTTTTCCCTTTTAGAACTAACATATCCTTTAACAACTGATAGCCAAATATAATGTCCTTGTGCCTGTAAAAATACTTCCTTCCTTATGCTGCACATCTCATACTTAAAACCATTTTGACCATTAAACATTGGTACTTTATTCTCAGAACAATCCATGATCTCCTTCCAGTGGTTAAACTGATTCCTGAAGGAACCATATTTGATACCAATTGTTGGATTACTGAGAGGGGTTTGAATCAGTAATAGAGAAATTTAATCCCTTTTAACCATATAATCCAAGTGTTATATCAATGTAGAATTATCATCCAATAACTGCAGAGTAAATAAGCAATGAACAAATGAACAATCATACACATACATAATACACCATTGTTTTACATGGAAACCCAAAGTGGGAGAAAACTACAGAATGCTTTTTCTTATATGTATTAACGAATTACATTCATTGGAAGCACCAACTTCCTTTGTTTTCCAACTCCAACTGTAAGGAGGCTCCAACCCCCTAGTTTCTTAGGCTACAACCTGAGGGAAGCTCCAACTCCCCAATTCTCTGGCTACAACCAGAAGGAGGCTACAACCCCCTATGTTCTCCAGCTACAACCAGAAGGTGGCTACAACCACCTGCCCTTTCCCTGTCCAACCACCCTTGCGTAGAAGTAGAATGATGGAACCACTATCACATTATCACTGTCAGATATAACAATGTAACAACCTATACCAATCAACTTGTATTAAACTTGTACCATAAACAAGTGCATCAACCATGCATCAACCTGTACCAAACAACATGTAACCATCCTGTACCTTAAACAAGTGCATCAACCATGTACCAACCTATACCTCAACCTGTACCATCAACGAGTGCATCAACCATGCACCAAACCTGTACAAATAACCTGTCAAAAAAACCTCTCCAAACAACCTATCACAAAAACTTGTCTCATCAATCTTATCAACCAAATCATATCTCCTCACCAAGATCAATATGTGCTTCTAATAATATACCAATACAAGTATGCTACATCATCCATAAACCATGTGTCAACAATACTACTAACAAGTGCCTCCAAACATGTACCAAGTATGTACCAATCATGTAT
>SNQJ01S0152354.1:0-22930 GCA_010110895.2 Picea sitchensis | reverse complement strand
AATAAGTTACAAATAAGAAGTCATTCCAATGTTGTAAAACATGCAACAATTCCAATAAACGTTAGTAAAGATCGTAAAAAAATGTGTTATACATTTTAACTATCAATTGTAAATTCTATTACATAACCGTAAGTGCCAACCCTGTCCATTGTGTGCTATATATGATTATGTTTGCGTATAAAAAACCTTTGAGAGTTAATTGGTCTATATATATTCTTCTCTTGTATTTCACAAATGAATATTTTTCTAGGACATTTTGGCCCATTGTAATATGCTTCAAAGGTCCTTTGAGAATTAACTGTTTATAGGTAATTTTGAAGATGCTCTCGATACTCATTCAACTAGACCACATCCAAATGTCAATCCTTCCAAAGAAAAAATTCAATACATCAAGCCCTAAAGGGTTGAAAATTATGACAAAAATATAATAAAAGGTGTCAAGCTGTATTGCCTTGCCTTACCTTGCCATGCCATTCCATACTTTGCCATGCCATGTCATGCCATGGCTTGCCTTTGCATGCCTTTCCTTGCCATGTGTTGCCATGCCATGCCATGCCATGCTATGCCTTGATATCATATGGTATGCATTTCCATGCCATGCCCCTCCATACTATGCCTTGCATTCACTTGCCATGCCTTGTCTTTCCATATCATGCCTTGCCTTGCCATGCTATGTCATGTCGTTCCTTAAGGTGCTTATTCCCTGAGGAGGAATTGACCAAGAGTCCCCGAAATGGTTAGGGATGTGACTTGCAACTAGGCATGAAAAGAAAATCGAGACTCAGATTGAGGAACCGTCGACTTCGATGTATTACTAGGATAGGATTTCAGCTAGAGCACCCCTCAGTCTCGTGTGCCATGCCTCAGAAGTTGCTTTACTCATTGATTTCGAGAATTAGTGTTTGGGTTAGTTTGAAGGAATGCAACATTTGGATTAAGGGGTCCAATTTATGAAACCGTCCCTTGTGGGAAGATCGATAATCTGGTCACCTAGTCCATGCCTAAACAAGCTTGCAACATCTCACAAAAGTAAAAAATGTTGCTCTGTTAGGTTTTTATACCCTGAGGAGGAATTGACCAAGAGTCCCCAAAATGGTTTGGGATGAGACTTGCAACTGGGCATAAAACGAAAACCGAGACTTGGATTGAGGAACCGTCATTTTCGTTCGATTCCTAGCATAGGATTTCAGCTAGAGCACCCTTCACTCCCAGGTCCAATCCCTTGGAAGTTGTTTTTTTCTTCGATTTTGAGAACTCGGATTTTGCTCAGTAAGAAGCAATGCAACATTTGGATTTAGGGGTCCAATATATAAAACCATGTCTCAGGAGTGGCTAGACAATGTGGTCACATAGTCCATGCCTAAACAAGATTGCAGCATCTCACAGAACTCAAAATGTTTCTTTGTTAGGTTTTAATGCCCTGAGGAGGAATTGGACAAGAGTCCCTGAAATGGTTTGGGATGCCACTTGCAACTGGGCATAAAAATAAAACCGAGACTTAGATTGAGGAAACATTGACTTCGATTGATTACTGGGATAATATTTCATCTAGAGCACCCCTCACTCTTGAGTGACATGCCTCAGAAGTTGCTTTACTCATTGATTTCAAGAATTAGTGTTTTTCTTAGTTTGAAGCAATGCAATATTTGGATTAAGGGGTCCAATTTATGAAACCGTCCCTCATGATCGGATGGATGATGTGGTCACCTATTCCTAGCCTAAACAAGCTTGCAGCATCTCATGCAACTCAAAAATGTTGCTCTGTTACGTTTTTATGCCCTGAGGAGGAATTGGCCAAGAGTCCCCGTAATGGTTTGGGATGCGACTTGCAACTCGATATATAATGAAAACCAAGACTCGGATTGAGGAACCGTTGTCTCCATTGGATTTCTGGCATAGGATTTTAGCTAGAGCACCCCTCACTCCTGGGTCCAATCCCTTGTAAGTTGTTTTTTTCATCGATTTTGAGAGCTAGGGTTTTGCTCAGTAAGAAGAAATGAAACATTTAAATTTAGGGGTCCAATTTATAAAACCATGCCTCGGGAATGGATAGACAATGTGGTCACATAGTCCATGCCTAAACAAGATTGCAGCATCTCACGGAACTCAAAATGTTGCTCCGTTAGGTTTTTATGCCTTGAGGAGGAATTGGACAAGAGTCCCTGAAATGGTTTGGGATTCCACTTGCAACTGGGCATAAAACAAAAAATGAGACTCGGATTGAGGAACCGTCGACTTCGATGGATTACTGGGATAAGATTTCAGCTAGAGTGCCCCTCACTCTCGGGTGCCATGCCTCAGAAGTTGCTTTACTCATTGATTTTGTGAATTAGTGTTTTTCTCAGTTTGAAGCAATGCAACATTTGGATTAAGGGGTCCAATTTATGAAACCGTTCCTCGTGAGCAGATCGATAATGTGGTCACCTAGTCCATGCCTAAACAATATTGCAGCATCTCACAGAACTCAAAAATGCTTCTCCGTTAGGTTTTTATGCCATGAGGAGGAATTGGCCAAGAGTCCCTGAAATTGTTTGGGATGCGACTTGCAACTGGGCATAAAACGAAAATCGAGACTCAGATTTAGGAACCGTCAACTTCGATGGATTACTGGGATAAGATTTCAGTTAGAGCACCCCTCAGTCTTGTGTTCCAGGCCTCAGAAGTTGCTTTACTCATTGATTTCAAGAATTAGTGTTTGGGTTAGTTTGAAGCAATGCAACATTTGGATTAAGGGGTCCAATTTATGAAACTGTCCCTCGTGGGAAGATCTATAATTTGGTCACCTAGTCCATGCCTAAACAAGTTTGCAACATCTCACAAAACTCAAAAATGTTGCTCTGTTAGGTTTTTATGCCCTGAGAAGGAATTGGCCAAGAGTCCCTGAAATGGTTTGGGATGCGACTTTCAACTAGGCATAAAATGAAAACCAAGACTTTTATTGAGGAACCGTTGTCTCCGTTGGATTTCTAGCATGAGATTTCAGCTAGAGCACCCCTCACTCTCAAGTCCAATCCCTCAGATGTTTTTTTTTTCGTCGATTTTGAGAACTAGGGTTTTGCTTAATAAGAAGCAATGCAACATTTGGATTTAGGGGTCCAATTTATAAAACCATGCCTCGGGAGTGGATGGACAATGTGGTCACATCGTCCATGCCTAAACAATATTGCAACATCTCACGAAACTCAAAAATGTTGCTCCATTAGGTTTTTATGCCCTGAGGAGGAATTGGACAAGAGTCTTCGAAATGGTTTGGGATGCCACTTGCAACTGGGCATAAAAGGAAAACCGAGGCTCAGATTGAGGAACCGTCGAATTCGATTGATTACTGGGATAGGATTCCAGCTAGAGAACTCCTCACTCTCGGGTTCCATGCCTCGGAAGTTGCTTTACTCATTGATTTTGAGAATTAGTGTTTTGCTCAGTTTGAAGCAATGCATCATTTGGATTAAGGGGTCCAATTTATGAAACCGTCCCTCATGAGTGGATGGATAATGTGGTCACCTATTCCATGCCTAAACAAGATTGCAACATCTCATGAAACACAAAAATGTTGCTCCGTTAGGTTTTTATGCCCTGAGGAGTAATTGGCCAAGAGTCCCCGAAATGGTTTGGGATGCGACTTGCAACTTGGTATATAACGAAAACCAAGTCTCAGATTGAGGAACCGTTGTCTCTGTTGGATTTCTGGCATAGGATTTCAGCTAGAGCACCCCTCACTCCTAGGTGCAATCCCTCGTAAGTTGTTTTTTTCATCGATTTTGAGAGCTAGGGTTTTGCTTAGTAAGAAGTAATGCAACATTTAAATTTAGGGGTCCAATTTATAAAACCATGCCTCAGGAGAGGATAGACAATGTGGTCACATAGTCCATGCCTGAACAATATTGTAGCATCTGAAGGAGCTCAAAAATGTTGCTCTGTTAGGTTTTTATGCCCTGAGTAGGAATTGGACAAGAGTCCCCGAAATGGTTTGGGATTCCACTTGCAACTGGGCATAAAAAGAAAATCGATACTTGGATTGAGGAACCGTCGACTTTGATGGATTACTGGGATAGGATTTCAGCTAGAGAACCCCTCACTCTCGGGTGCTATGCCTCAGAAGTTGCTTTACTCATTGATTTCACAAATTAGTGTTTTTCTCAGTTTGACGCAATGCAACATTTGGATTAAGGGGTCCAATTTATGAAACCATCCCTCATGAGAAGATCGATAATGTGGTCACCTATTCCATGCCTAAACAATCTTGCAACATCTCATGAAACTCAAAAATGCTGCTTCGTTAGGTTTTTATGCCTTGAGGAGGAATTGGCCAAGAGTCCCTGAAATTGTTTGGGATGCGACTTGCAACTGTGCATAAAATGAAAACCGAGACTTGGATTGAGGAATCGTCGACTCCGATGGATTACTAATATAGGATTTTAGCTAGAACACCCCTCACTCCTGGTTTCTAAGCCTCGAAAGTTTCTTTACTCATTGATTTCGAGAACTAGTGTTTTGCTCAGTTTGAAACAATGTAACATTTGGATTAAGGGGTCCAATTTATGAAATAGTCCCTCGGGAGTGGATGGATAATGTGGTCACCTATTCCATGCCTAAAACATCTTGCATCATCTCACGGAACTCAAAAATGTTGCTCCGTTAGTCTTTTATGCCTTGAGGAGGAATTGGTTAAGAGTCCCCGAAATTGTTTGTGATGCGACTTGAAACTGGGCATAAAAAGAAAACCGAGACTCAGATTGAGGAACCGTCGTCTCTGTTGGATTCCTAGCATAGGATTTTAGCTAGATCACCCCTCACTCACAGGTCCAATCCCTCGGAAGTTATTTTTTTAATCGATTTTGAGAACTAGGGTTTTGCTCAGTAAGAAGCAATGCAATTTCTGAAGAGGAGGTTGATTTTCAAGAACACTGTGTTAGGTATTTTTGGCTAGTGTAGTCACGTGGTCCTTAGACAAATAAACTTGCAGGAGCTTATGGAAGTTTGTTATGCTACTCTTTTTGGATTTTATGCCCCCGAACCAAATTGACCACATGTCCTTAAATGGCTTGAGGAGGCGAGTTGCAACTCTCGATAAAAATCAAACCCAGACTCATATGCATGAACCGCCAGTTGCATTGGATTAAGAGCAATGAGTTTCAGCTAGTGGGGACCCCATTCTATCATTCTGTCGATCGAAAAAGCATTTGTTGTAGTATCTCCGACACCAGGGTTTTGGTCAACGAGACATAGTGCAATTTCTAAAGATGAGTTCGATTTTCAAGAACACTTTGTCGAGCATTTTTTGCTAGTGTAGTCGCATGGGAATTGGCCAAATAGACTTGCGGGAGCTTACAGAACTCCATTATACTGCTCGGTTTGGATTTTGTGCCCCTGGACCAAATTGGCCACATGTCCTTGAATGGCCTAAGGAGGCGAGTTGCAACTATCAATAAAACTCAAACCGAGACTCGGATGCACGAACCGTTAGTTGCATTGGATCCATAGCATTGGGTTTCAGCTATTGGGGCTCTTACTCTATCATTCCTTCCACCGAAAAACCATTTGTTGGAGTATCTCCAACACTAGGGTTTTGGTCAACAAGGCATTGTGCAATTTCTAAAGAGGAGGTCAATTTTCAAGAACACTATGTCGGGTATTTTTGGCTAGTGTAGTCATGTGGGCCTTGGCCAAACAGACTTGTCGGAGCTTAAGGAAGTCTGTTATGCTACTCGGTTTGGATTTTATGCCCCTGGACCAAATTGACCACATGTCTCTAAATGGCTTGAGGAGGCGAGTTGAAACTCGTGATAAAACTCAAACCGAGACTCAGATAAATGAATCGTCAATTGCATTGGATTAAGAGAACCATTTTTCAGCTAGTGGGGCCCCTATACTATCATTCCATTGACCGAATTTTTTTTTGTTGGAGTATCTCCGACACTAGGGTTTTGGTCAATGAGGCATAGTGCAATTTTTGAAGATGAGGTCGATTTTCAAGAACACTATACCGGCATTTTTGGCTAGTGCAGTTGCATGGAACTTGTCCAAATAGACTTGTGGGAGCTTAGGAAACTCTGTTTATGCTGCTCGATTTGGATTTTATGCCCTCAGACCAAATTGGCCACATGTCCTTGAATGGCTTGAGGAGGTAAGTTGCAACTATCGATAAAACTCAAACCGAAATTCGGATGCATGAACCGTCAGTTGAATTGGATATGGAGTACCTGGTTTCAACTATTAGGGATCCTACCCTATCATTATGTCGACCGAATTTTTTTTTGTTGGAGTATCTCCAACACTAGGGTTTTGGTCAATGAGGCATAGTGCAATTTTTGAAGAGGAGGTCGATTTTCAAGAACACTGTGTCGAGTTTTTTTGTCTAGTAAAGTCACATGGTCCTTGGCCAAATAGACTTGCAGGAGCTTATGGAAGTTCGTTATGCTACTCTGTTTGGTTTTTATGCCCCCAGACCAAATTGACCACATGTCCTTAAATGACTCGAGGAGGCGAGTTGCAACTCTCGATAAAAATCAAACCGAAACTCATATGCATAAACCGTCAGCTGCATTGGATTAAGAGCACTGGGTTTCAACTAGTGGGGCACCTACGCTATCATTATGTCAATCGAAAAACCATTTGCTGTAGTATCTCCGGCACTAGGGTTTTGGTCAACGAGGCATAGTGCAATATCTGAAAATGAGTTCAATTTTCAAGAACACTCTGTTGATCATTTTTTGCTAGTGTAGTCACATGGGAATTGGCCAAACAGACTTGCGGGAGCTTACAAAACTCCATTATGCTGC
Source organism: Picea sitchensis (assembly GCA_010110895.2). NCBI lineage: Eukaryota > Viridiplantae > Streptophyta > Pinopsida > Pinales > Pinaceae > Picea > Picea sitchensis. The sequence continues at coordinate 16,151 of SNQJ01S0152354.1, read as the reverse complement.
TTGGTTTGAATTTTATGCCCCTGGACCAAATTGGCCACATGTCCTTGAATGACCCGAGGAGGCGAGTTGCAGCTATCAATAAAACTCAAACCAAGATTCAGATGCACGAACTGTCAGTTGCATTGGATTCGTAGAACTGGGTTTCAACTATTGGGGCTCTTACTCTATCATTCCTTCAACCGAAAAATAATTTGTTGGAGTATCTCCAACACTAGGGTTTTGGTCAATGAGGCATTGTGCAATTTCTGAAGAGGAGGTCGATTTTCAATAACACTGTGTCGTGTCTTTTTGGATAGTGTAGTCACGTGGTCCTTGGCCAAATAGACTTGCAGGAGCTTATGGAAGTTTGTTATGCTACTCTGTTTAGATTTTATGCCCTCAGACCAAATTGACCACATGTCCTTAAATGGCTTGAGGAGGCGAGTTGTAACTCTCGATAAAATTCAAATCGGGACTCATATGCATGAATCGTCATTTGTATTGGATTAAGAGCACTGGGTTTTAGCTAGTGGGGCCCCTACGCTATCATACCGTCAACCGAAAAACCATTTTTTGTAGTATCTCCGACACTAGGGTTTTGATCAACGAGGCATAGTGCAATTTCTTAAGATGATTTTGATTTTCAAGAACACTCTGTCGAGCATTTGTTGCTAGTATAGTCGCATGGGAATTGGCCAAACAGACTTGGGGGAAATTACGAAACTCCATTATGCTTCTTGGTTTGTTTTTTATGAACCTGGACCAAATTGGCCACATGTCCTTGAATGGTCTAAGGAGGGGAGTTGAAACTATAAATAAAACTCAAACCGAGACTTGGATGCACGAACTGTCAGTTGCATTGGATCCATAGCACTGAGTTTCAACTATTGGGGCTCTTGTTCTATTATTCCTTCCACCGAAAACCATTTGTTGGAGTATCTCCAACACTAGGGTGTTGGTTAATGAGGCATTATGCAATTTCTGAAGAGGAGGTCGATTTTCAAGAACACTGTGTTAGGTCTTTTTGGCTAGTGTAGTCATGTGGGCCTTGGCCAAATAAACTTTTCAGAGATTAAGGAAGTTTGTTATGCTACTCGGTTTGGATTTTATGCCCTTGGACCAAATTGACCACATGTCTCTAAATGGCTTGAGGAGGCAAGTTGAAACTTGTGAAAAAACTCAAACTGGGACTCATATGCATGAATCGTCAGTTGCATTGGATTAAGAACACCATTTTTCAGCTAGTGGGCCCCCTACACTATCATTCCGTTGACCGAAAAACCATTTGTTGGAGTATCTCCGGCACTAGGGTTTTGGTCAATGAAGCATAGTGCAATTTATGAAAATGAGGTCGATTTTCAAGAACACTATGATGGCATTTTTGGTCAATGCAGTTGCATGTAACTTGTCCAAACAGACTTGTGGGAGCTTACAAAACTCTGTTATGCTGCTCTATTTGGATTTTATTCCCTCGGACCAAATTGGCCACATGTCCTTGAATGACTTGAGGAGGCGAGTTGCAACTATCGATACAACTCAAATTGGGACTCGGATGCATGAACCGTCAGTTGCATTGGATCCAGAGTACCTGGTTGTAACTATTGGGGCTCCTACCCTATCATTCCGTCGACCGAAAAACAATTTGTTGGAGTATCTCCAACACTAGGGTTTTGGTCAATGATCCATAGTGCAATTTCTGAAGAGGAGGTCGACTTTGAAGAACACTGTGTCGGGTCTTTTTGGCTAGTGTAGTCACGTGGTCCTTGGCCAAATAGACTTGCAAGAGCTTATGAAATTTCATTATGCTACTCTGTTTGGGTTTTATTCCCCCGGACCAAATTGACCACATGTCCTTAAATGGCTTGAGGAGGCGATTTGCAACTCTCGATAAAAATCAAACCAGGACTCATATGCATGAACCGTCAGTTGCATTGGATTAAGAGCATTGGGTTTCAACTAGTGGGGCCTTTACGCTATCATTCCATTGACCGGAAAACCATTTGTTGTAGTATATTTGGCACTAGGGTTTTGGTCAACGAGGCATAGTGTAATTTCTGAAGATGAGTTAGATTTTCAAAAACACTCTGTTGAGCATGTTTTGCTAGTGTATTCGCATGGGAATTGGACAAACAGATTTGAAGGAGCTTACGAAACTCCATTATGTTGCTCAGTTTAGATTTTATGCCCCTGGACCAAATTGGCCACATGTCCTTTAATGGCATGAGGAGGCAAGTTGCAACTATCAATAAAACTCAAACTGAGACGCGGATGCACGAACCGTCAGTTGCATTGGATCCGTAGCACTGGGTTTCAACTATTGGGGCTCTTACTCTATCATTCCTTCCACTGAAAAACCATTTGTTGGAGTATCTCCAACACTAGGGTTTTGGTCAATGAGGCATTGTGCAATTTCTGAAGAGGAGGTCGATTTTCAAGAACAGTGTGTCAGGTATGTTTGGTTAGTGTAGTCATGTGGGCCTTGGCCAAACAGACTTTTTAGAGCTTAAGGAAGTCTACTATGCTACTCGGTTTGGATTTTATGCCCCTGGACCAAATTGACCACATGTCTCTAAATGGCTTGAGGAGGCGAGTTGAAACCCACGATAAAATTCAAACCGAGACTCAGATGCATGAATTTTCAGTTGCATTGGATTAAGAGAACCATTTTGCAGCTAGTGGGGCCCCTACGCTATCATTTCGTCGACCGAAAAAATATTTGTTGGAGTATCTCCGACACCAGGGTTTTGGTTAATGAGGCATAGTGCAATTTCTGAAGATGAGGTTGATTTTCAAGATCACTTTGTCGGGCATTTTTGGCTATGGTATTGGTATGGTATTGGTATTGTATGGTATTGTATTGGTATGGTATTGGTACACATATCATTGCCAATATTGGTATGGTACCAATATTGACAATGATATGGTAGACCAATACTTGGCATTGGTATACCAATGCCATACCAATACCATACCAATATTGATATTGGTATGGCATTGATATGCACATCATTGCCAATGCATACCTTTGTCATGCAATGGTATGCAAAGGTATTGGTATTTGTATGCAATGGTATGCAATGGTATTGGTATTGGTATGGTATGTTGTTGGTATTGGTATGGATTTGGTATGCATATAATTTCCAATGCATACCATTGTCATGCAATGGTATTGGTATTGGTATGCAATGGTATGGTATTGGTATGGTATGGGATTGATATTGGTATTGGTATGGCATGGTATAGTATGGTATTGCTATTGGTATGGTATTGGTATTGGTATGGTATGGTATAGATATTGGTATGGTATTGGTATTGGTATGGCATTGGTATGCATATCATTACCAATGCAAACCATTACCATGCAATGGTATGCAATGGTATTGGTATTGGTATGCAATGGTATTGGTATTGGTATGCAATGTTATGGTATTGGTATTGGTATTGTTATTGGTATGCAATGGTATGGTATTGGTATTGGTATGGTATTGTATTTGTATGGTATTGGTATGCTATTGGTATTGATATTCTTGGGATTTGCAAGAGAGAATTTAGCACAATGGCAATGTTATGTGGAACTTTATCTCATATTCATATAAGGATTAGGGATGAGAAATATAGTTTGGTTTGGTCCAAGAATATTATTCTAAGATAATAGATTGAAAAACTATGGTACAATACTATATTATGTAATGCAAAACAAGAAAAAATCATTGTGGTGAAAGTCCCTTTGGAATATTAGAGCTCCTATGAAGACACATGTTTATATGTGGCTAGTGTTGAGAGACAAGTTACTTCTTTGAGATCATTTGCAAAGGAGAAGTAACCAAGGGCCTGGCATGTGTTCACTTTGTAATATGGATGATGAAGTTATCGCCCATATATTAGTGAAAAACAATTATGTTAGAGAAGGTCCAAGGGAAAGAAGGCCCTATGAATGTTGGATGAAAATCCAACTTATCCAAATAGTAGGAAAATATAAATAAATTAAACAAAAGTGGAAAATCCTTGCTAGGAAAACTGTGTTTGTTATCAGGAGCCACAAAACAAGGGCTAGTATTTCCAAACTCCATAAATTGAAAGGAACATTCTACAAGTTCATAATATTCAAAGGAAATAAAGGACAACGATGCCCAAACATGGAGCCATTAACAAAAACTAGGGAAAAAACAAGGCAAGGGATCCTTCAGTACTATTGATACCTCGTTCTCCATCCATATTGCAAAGTCAGTCCACTTTTAATTTTGTAACATTTATTTTTCAAAATGAGTTGGATGCCGACCATATTTGTCTTCCTGTCAAAACATGGCACATGGACTAGTTAAACTAATAAATATGTAATCATTTACTTTTTCTAGGAAATTAAAAAAAAAAAAACATTTCACATAATAAATATACTTACAAAGGTGCATATCAAGGCTTGTAAACCTTTTTGGCCACTATGATGCGTGGCTTGGAGTTTTGCAAGCATAGATTTGAAGGCTTTGTACTGAAACATAAAGTAAGTCAAATGAACTATGCATAAATAAAATATAAAAATTGTTTAACAAATTTGATATAATATTATGATCAAATTGAAATACCTGGATACTCTCCTCACCAGAATTCCTTTGTGCATATGACTTCTCATATGATTTGACAAGTTCTTTCCATACTTTTATACTGACATCAATTGGCCTTTTTTTGAGCCTTAGCTCGGGCAGGAGTTTTTTTATCTTCTTTGTTTGATTGCACCTAAATCTCTTGCAATTTTGAGACATTTGTCTTTTCAACTTTTTTACTGACCAACCTATGCCAAATTAAGACTCCATGTCATGAATTACAGCTTTATGCAGGTGCATTGGTATCTTTGAGAAAGACAAATGAAGATGGTCTTTGAACCGTTGAAGGCATGATTCCTTCAACCTAGTCAAAAAAACCTTCTCGGCATCTGACATTTTGATTTCACCTGAAACCATGTTGTATTCTATCCTTGTATCATAGTTCCCAATGCAAGTTCCAAAACATGGCGTGGTGGACAAAGTTTGGGTCCCAGGAGTGGCTTCAACATTGGAGGTCTCTGCTCTCTGTTCCATATTCTTAAAGGTCATCGTATATGAATTCCTCCTTGATTTTCTGCTCGATCCAAGAGTGGTTGGGGAATAAATTGATTCCCTTTCACAGGGTTGATTTGCTTGCAATGTCTCAGGGGTCTTAGTGGATCGTTTTTCTATGTATTTTGCAAGCATTTTCAAGTCTACACCATCAAGTTTTTTTATGGTCTCTATCCCAATATCGAAGCCAATGCATCTTTCTCCTGGTCAGTCTCATGTCCCTAGATATATAAAATAATTTTTTTGTGTTAAAATTTTCAATAAAAAACAAATAACTAAAAATAAAATAAAAAAAATGAGACAATAAAAAATCTATAAATTGAGAAGTACTTACCTCATTATGGATAGATTTTGTTTCCTTCCTTCTACTTGACATTTTAAGCAAGCTAGGGAAAATCTCTTCTGTCAGGATTTGGGCAAGTGGACTTTGTGACGATTTTTGAAGGTGCTTATTTCTTCTCTCTTCTTCCTGGTCTTTTTTTTCCTATTCTGACAAGGATAAACAAATTTCAAACTCAGATAGACCATAAAATATGAGGAAATTTGTATGTAAAGAGGTTGAATTGTGAAATTTGATAATTGTTTTACCTGAAAATCTCAATTCATCCTTAGGAAACCCCCAAATCGTGCTCTGGTCTTACCCTATCTCTGTTCACCCTAGGAAACACCCAAATCATGTTGGAGTCCAAATCTAGTTTGAAAATTAGTTGGTATGCTCACACCGAGTCTCCCTTCGCCCTAGGAAACACCCAAATCGTGTTGGAGTCTCCCTAAGAAACACCCAAAACGTGTTGGAGTCGAAACGCAGCAAGAAATTCACTTGAACTGCCACGCTCTATCTCCAATCACCCTGGAAAACACTCAAATCATGTTGGAGTCGAAATGTAGAAGGGAATTCAGTTGGACATGTCACAATCTTTCTCCATTCGACATAGCAAACTCCCAATTCGGTGTTTTGTATTTCTTCCCCTCCAAAATGTCAAATTCCTCCCCTTGCCCACGGATATATGCATTTTTTAGGTTTTACATATCAATGGGCATATTCTTCCCCTTGCCCATGGGTATTTTCATTTTTTTAAATGTCTACATATGAGTTGGTGCTAAATTGGGCACCAACAACGCCTAGTTTAGCACCGATTTATCCCCTTAATGTAATAAATTATGGGCACCTTAGTGTGCGCAAAAAACACCATGGAATGCTCCTAAATTTGGTCAAAACGTGTCATCAATGGTGCAAGAAAACAAATTGAAGCATGAAATGTAATTAAGAAGCCAAGAAAAAATGTGTATGTTATTGTCTTTCCATAGGACTTGGACAATTTCTCTAGTAACCAATTCTATATTGCACATCAATGGATTTACCCAAATTGTATCCAGTGTAATAATTATACTATTCCTCCATCATACCTAAGCCAATGACCAGTGTATTCAATGATGTGAATAAACACATTTGGATTACCTTAATAAAAAATAATATTAAAATAGCTCATGTACAATTTCAACACTTTGGTCCTGCCCAAGTTGGGCCAATAGTCAAATTTAAGTTAAATGACGATGATATAAGAAATTACTAAGATGTAGAAAATCAATATTGAATATATCGAACCATTAGAAGATACCCCATCTATCACTTTCCCTTGAAAATGATTATTTAGAATATGTGACCTAGAGTATGTTAAGAGTACAATTTGAAAATGTTACCAAACTTTCCTTGGGTAATAGAACCATAGACTAATCAAGGAAAACTTTAATGAGGATAATCATAAGTTACAATAATTGAAACTTTCAAACCTCGGTGATAATTCATGGAAAATACAAAAAAATGAATTTTTTACATGACTATCTTGTCTAGAATAGATTTCCATATTATACACTCATGGTGACTCAAGCAACTGCCACTAAATGGGAGCTAAATAAACTTCATAATACCCATGTCAAATACGAGATCATCTTTTTTATTGTTCGAAGAATCTACTTTGTATCCTATGAGTGAACTATGCAACTCATCCTTTTAATTATTGGTGCAGGGAGGGTTTTTATACCACTTTATTTAATTTATTCCTTTGATTTGAAGAATCCAATGCTTTCTCTTTCTCTTTATATAAATACCACAAGTAATGAGAATGAAACCTATTCTAAATTAAATATGATAATTAGTATCCTTCTGGAATATCTTATAGAAATTATTAGCAACCTTCCTTGGGGTAATCATTGTGCAACATATCTTTGTGTGATCCTCCTTCGTCTTGACCTTGTCACTATCACAACTCTCGATATTTTATAGCGGTCTAAATGTTGTGCAGGGTTTTACTAAAATTGGCGAACACCTGGATTTTAAATCGCCTAGCAATGGATTTGGTGATCCACCATACTTAGCATTATGCCTAAAGTCCGGTTAATTATGGCAGTATTTACATTGGTTCCACTAACCGAATTATCCAATGAATCTTAAGACCACAATTTCCCATATGACTGATACCCCCATAGTTTGTATAAATAAAAAAATTTCAATGAGCGGACGAGATCATTTTTTAATTGGAAATCCAATGGTCGTTATCGTTTTGACCAAAAGGTAGGGGGCTTGATAGGTCGTCCCAGGCTCCAAGCTGGTGAGCTTCTCGTGGATTCCAAACACCTAGAGCCCTCACCATACCTCTGCACTCCACATTGATATAGTTTAGAGACAACAGTGTATATAAACCCATACAAATCGTTTTACACAAGAAATTTGGGACTAAAACTCAACAGGCTATTTAATTAGAATCATAGATCTCTTGATCAGACGGTTTCTAAGTCTCGTCTTCATCATCTTTGCAATACACTTGATAAATTCTCTAATTTCAAGTCAACTACATCAAGTGCTTGCATAAGATCCTCCACTTCTTTGTTCTTGGCTGACAAGGCATCATTAAAGGATATGATCTCCTCTTGTATTCCCTTTGCAGAAGCCTCTTGTGCTCAAAATTCCTCGACACTGAGCTCCAACGAGTGGAAATCATTCTGTAACATAATATGTACGAAGTCTTTGACAACCAACAATAAGTTTTTAGCTATCTCATCACTGTATTTAGCAGTAAAATCAACATGATTTGTGGATTGCGGAGGTTGAGAAATGTTTGATGCTAACCTTTTGCCACTAGTTACTACCATTACATTCCCTTCAGAATGTGATCTATCTACATCCTTAATCTTCATATTCTCAAGTTCTGCCATGGCACTGCTGAAAGCATCATGAAGGATGGTAATACTTCTATGTAACATACCAATCTCATCATCCTTCTATTTTGTGAGATCATCCTTCAAGTCTATTTTTGTTTGTTCAAGTCTCTTCCTTGTTTATTCAAATCTAATTTTTCTTGTTGCACCATGTAGTAACAGAGTGCCTCAAAATAGAGTGCCATAAAATAGAGTGCCAACCATCTACTTTGTCATCATACTACCTTATCCAACAATGACATAAATGCCATCATAGGCAATGTCTCTCATCTAATTGACACCAGTGCCATTCCATCTATTTGACATCAGTGCCAATGCCATTAATGCCAACCTGTATTAACATATTGCCAACAACCATATGTTTTTTCATCATGGGCAATGTTGTTATATTTTTGTTGTAGATCACTATGCATAGTCTAAAAGTGAAAGAAGGTTCATTGATTGAGCATGCCATATCCTCGATTGCACCATTTGGTACCAGAGAAAGATTTGAAGCTCTAGGAGAGTGAAGTAAGTGAGAGGAAGTATCAAATAATATAATATAAGATAGGTAAGATAATTTTATAAATGTCCAACAAACGACCAAAAAGGTTTAATGAGATCTGAGACTTTGTTCAATTTTATAGTACTTGGAATCTAGTAGTGAAGGCATCATTGACATCCTGCCCATCCTAGGACTATCTGGTAACAACATGAATACTATTTTCACTGATAGGGATTTCTAGCCAAATCCACCTACTTGAGTCCACGAAAATAGTAGCCACACACACTTTCTTATCATTGGAGAAGTTCCCAAGCATGGGACATGCAGGAGAATGGTGATCCCAGATTTAAACAATGGATTGAATAATGATAAGAGCATGGTCTATTCCCTCCTTAGTTTTGAGTATTTTTCTAGGGAAAATTCAAGGAACAAGGCGAGGTCATGGATATCATAATCCATCAGTTGCACCTGCTCCACATATCATTTCAAATGCTCATCCTTGCTAACATGCACCCATAGGTTGAGTACCTCCTCTAGGTAAACTGATTATTGTACCTATAGAATGGGGGTCTTATCCTTCCTCAACATTTAGATTCATGGCCCATCATGTCCTTGACTTAATTGGTATTGTACATGGTGAATTTGTGTAATACCATCATCCACAAATAATCCATCATGAATCTCCTTAGAATCCCATCCATCACCAATTTATACAACTGCCCTGTTATCAAGTGATAATTCATCACATGTACCACTAGCTTCCTTTTCCAACACTAATCATAATCCTTAGGTTCTAAAATTGAATTGGGAAATCCATTGAGATCTGCAAAGAATTTTGATATGAATTCCACATGAAAGAGACCGACATCGGGTAGTTCATGAACTGTCCCTGTAGTTTAACTATTATGTATCTGGGAATGATGATTGGGCCCACATTTTACTTCCTTGGCTTTACTAACACTTCAAAATCAAACTCTTTGAATTGAAGTAACCTTTAGAATATTTGAACCTCCATTTGAAAGTTATTACTAGGCTAGGAGGGCACTATAACAAATCTTGTTCCTCCCTCCATTAAAGTCTCAAGTATGTTGATAAATTGCAAGAGTATAAGGGGCATGGAGTGAGTTAAACACATTTCCATGGACATTTCAATTTCCACTTGTCCCTCAATTCAATTTGGTTGTTCATACTATATTTCATAATTGTGATGACCTATAAACTATCCAATGTTTTGAAACTACCATCAATAAGAATCAAACCTTGTAATGCTGTAGGTCTGCCTATAGGTGTCATTTTGAAGTTGACCCAAGTTATTTTTCTTGCATGGATGACTGTTTTGGCACCTTTTTGTTTGTTTGATATTGGTTAGTAATGTCTCATTAGTTAGGAGGACTATTATGTCATGTTGCATGGTGCTAACTCAGGCTGCATGTTAATGCTGAATTCGTATTGTAATTGTACAATTCCTTTATAGTACTCGTACAAGCCTAGAATATACTCATTTTGGACAAGAGAGTAGGGCATATAAATTTGCATGTTGCAGACTATTGAGAAAGTATTTTATGACCCTTATAATTCTTTGGATGATTGCTCATTAATGCTCTATTTTAGTGTGCCATATCATTAGTGCTCTGTTTTAGGATCTTGTTCATGAAGATAAGATCTTGTTCATTATTTGGCATAGTGTGCCATATCTCATGCAAGATTTTTAGCAAAGCATGTCCATGGTAGAGGATAAAATTAAGACCCTCCTAGCCTAGTAATAACTTTCAAAGATAGTGCCAATGCCAACCTTGGTTATAGAGTCTGTTGACTAGGTTAGGGATTCATACTTGGTTGAAACAAATTTAGATTCAATATCCCATCAAAAGTTCAATGTCTACTTGTTTTACCCACTATGATAAGGTAACCATTAGTAGAAAACTCCCATAATGGAAGTCTTGGTTTTGGTCCTATGCCTCTAGAACACTCTATAGGACCTTATTCATGAGATACCTCACCAGATTTAGTTTTACCTTGGTTGCGAAGATGTCAAGCTTTTAATCAACTACTTTTAGAAATCTCATAACCTGTAGGTCTACAACACCCTTTTGGATAACATCTTCCCTACCTTACTGACTGATAAATTTTTAATAGATTCCATGTCATATAGCCTCAGATAGCAATGCAAATTGCATGCTTCTTATAGCTATGTGATTTTAGTGCACCATTTTGGATTTTTAGTGTTTTTTGAGTATGGGAGTGGATGATAATGACTAGTAATAGTGGAAAAGGTATGAAATGGATGGATTTTTGATATGAAGTGAATGGATTTGAGAGATTGAGTGATACACATGTTGGATGAAGGTTGCATGCATACTAAAGTTTATGCATGGGAGGATAGGTTATGATGGTTTAAATGTTGTGATGAAGTGTTGAATTTATAAGTGGAGGTTTGAAATATTTGAATTTCATACCTTGATATATTCCATTGAATTGGAACACTGGTATGACCTATAAATTATCCAATGTTTTGAAACTACCATCAATAAGGATCAAAACTTGTAATGTTGTAGGTATGCCTATAGGTGTCATTTTGAAGTTGACCCAAGTGATTTTTCTTGTATGGATCACTGTTTTGGCACATTTTTGTTTGTTTGATCTTGGTTGGTAATGTATCATTAGTTAGGAGGAGTATTATGTCATGTTGCATGGTGCTAACTCAGGCTGCATGTTAATGTTGCATTTGTATTGTAATTGTATAATTCCTTTATAGTACTCGTACAAGCCTAGGATATACTCATTTCGGACAAGAGAGTAGGGCACATAAATTTGCATGTTGTAGACTATTGAAAAATTATTTTATGACCCTTCTAATGCTTTGGATGCTTGCTCATTAGTGCTCTGTTTTAGTGTGCCATATCATTAGTGCTCTGTTTTAGGATCTTGTCATATCCCCAACCTTTTTTCTTTGTGCCATATTTTAGGAATGGATTTATTTGTTCTTCTATGACTGTCTCATCAAAGGAGCATACTTGTCAAGCATATGTATGAAAGGAAAAACATGCTTAGGAGCATCTCGGACATTTGGTTTTAGGAACAATTTATAGTCATCAAGGTCTAATTCCATTCCCTTGAGCCAAGTTTCACCATGATCTGGGATACATGTGGCTGAAGAAATAATATCTGCTGAAACAATGAACTCTATACCTACTATGACAACCTTGTCTATGTTGAAATTGTGGGCAAAAAGGCTTGTCAAAGGAACACGACAACCAACCTCTTCGATCTTCTCACAAAAATTCATACAACAAGAATTTATAAAACATATTTTGGAAAATGGAGAAGCATTGATTTCTCTCAGTTTGGATGGCTCAAACCATGAATGATGTCCTCCCTTCTGCACTTTCTTTTCACTCTCTCTTTCACTCTCCATGAAATTTGTTGAAGGATAGTACCCTAGCCAGATGATCTTGATGGAAAATATGGATTTTAGGGTTTGAATAATAAGGAAACCGTGATTTTGAAAGAAAATATGAGTGTAATAATGATGTGGGAGTTTCCTCAAAGGTTTGAGGAAGCAAGGTTTGCCCAAACTTGCAAAAATTTCTCTGAAAACTAGGGGTCAAAGAAGAGATGATATCTCTTTAAAAATAATACCGTTTACAAAACCGAGAGACGTTTTTTTTATTTGGTATGTCTTTTAAAAAAAAATCCTCCATATTTCAAAAATGATTTGCCATTTTGTCACAATATTCTCTGCAAAAAGATGTCTAAAACAGGACTTTGCACGATCATAAAAATAAGCTATGAAGATGTGAATGTATCTCTCACCCTGTAACACCTGTGTAAAAAGTGATATAGGTTATTATAATTTGTCCTCTTATGAACAAAAAAATCCTCCATTTTCTCAAAATTAATCTACGATGAGACACAATATGCTTTGCAAATAGGTGGCTAAAAAGCCCATTTCTGGAAAATGTGCCTTCAAAGATTTTTGGAAAATGAAGTGGAATGATGGGTTATGGGTTTCCTAAATTCTTGATAAAATTTAGGGGGGTAGGGGGTAATGTTATATAAACTTGGGTGGTTTAACCACTTTAAATGAGTGAGGGAAAGTGGGGAAAAAGGCTAAAACACAGTCCTAACCCAAAATTTGGCAAAAACGCAGCGTTGGCTAGGGTTCATGGGGAAAATGATGGGAAAGAGGGAAGTGCATGTGGTAAAAGTTTGGGGGAGGTGTATGAAGTATGAATGAGGGTGTTGAAACAGGAAAACTAGGGTTTTCTCACTGAAATGATGCAAACACTAAGATAACCCAACAACGCAACATAGAACCCTAGGAGAGGAATTTCATCATTTCGAGAAGGAAAATGGCCATGAGAAGGGTGATGAATATTTGACTTACTTGTTGAGAGTGCTTGAAACCTGATGGGTGAATAATGACGACTTTTTTGTATGTTTATTTGACCTTGGATGAGTGGAGGGAGTAGTAATGACCTAGACACTTAGGACATGACTCAATACTCATTTGACAATCAACAAAACATGTCAAATTTTATTTGCAAAATATAACAATTTGCCCTGTCTACTATACTCCTGAGTGTGGTAAAAGTATACTATACTCCTGAACCCTTAAAAAATAAAAATATTCACTCCAATACATCACAAAACTGATTTTCCCACAACTGGTCTAGAAACACAACGCCTAGGTGAAAACAGGGGCATAAAGCAATTTTTTGCCATGTTTTTGAATTTTTGTTGCAAAATTGATATTGAACTGGCCCACCAATGATATATTTCAGATGTACACTTCATAATATATTCATTCATGATGAGAAAAGTGAATTTGGAGCCTCCATGAAAAAGTGTAGTGTGGGCTCGCTGCGCTTCTGTAGATAACATTGTTGCCCAAACTTGCAAAAATTTATCTGAAAACTAGGGGTCAAAGAAGAGATGATATCTATTTAAAAATAATACATTTTACAACACTGAGAGAGTTTTTTTTTCTTTGTTATGTTTTTAACAAAAACCTCCTCTAGGTTTCAAAAATACTATCCCATTTTGTCACAATACTCTCTGCCAAAAGCTATCTCAAACAGGACTTTGCACGATCAGAAAAATAAGATGTGAAGATGTGAATGTATCTCTCACCCTGTAATACCTGTGTAAAATGTGAGATAGGTTATTGTAATTTTTCCTCTTATGAACAAAAACCTCCTCCATTTTCTCAATATTCATCTCTTATGGGCCACAATATGCTCTGCAAACAGGTGACTAAAAAGGCCATTTCTGGAAAATGTGCCTTCAAAGATTTTTGGAAAATGAAGTGGAATGATGGGTTATGGGTTTCCTAAATTATTGAGAAAATTTAGGGGGGTAGGGGGTAATGTTAGGGAAACTTGGGTGGTGGAACCACTTGAAATTAGTGAGGGAAAGTGGGGAAAAAGGCTAAAACATAGTCCCAACCTAGAATTTGGCAAAAACACAGCGTTGGCTAGGGTTCATCGGGAAAATGATGGGAAAGAGGGAAGTGAGTGTGGGAAAAGTTTGGGGGAGGTGTATGAATTATTAATGAGGGTGTTGAAACAAGAAAACTAAGTTTTTCTCACTAAAATGATGCAAACACTAAGATAACCCAAAAACGCAACATAGAACCCTAGGAGAGGAATTTCATTATTTTGAGAAGGAAAATGGTCATGAGAAGGGTGATAAATATTTGACTTACTTGTTGAGAGTGCTTGAAACCTGCTGGATGAAGAATGACGACTTTGTTGTATGTTTCTTTGATCTTGGATGAGTGCATGGAGTAGTAATGACCTAGACACTTAGGACATGACTCAAGACTCATTTGACAATCAAAAAGACATGTCAAATTTTATTTGCAAAATATAAACATTTGACCTAATGACCTTATCAAAAACTTTGTAAGAGCATATTTGATCACTGGTGACTGGAAGCACTGGTAGACACTAACAGGGACAAATCTATCCGAGGAAAACAGACAAATCTGGGAGCTTTCATGCGAGGAACAATAGATAGAAACTGAATAATCAGTCTTCCTATAATTTATAGGACCCTAACAATATGAATACCATTTCCATGCAATGGTATTGGTATTGGTATGCAATGGTATGGTATTGGTATTGGTATTGGTATGGTATTGGTGTTTGATCCCAAGTTAATTTTGACTTGTGGCCCTATTTTCCCTAACTTATTAGATGATAATGGATTTTATTGGTGTGCTAAAAATTATTGTCATTGTTGTGTAATAGGATCCAGAGGAGACCATGGAAAGAGGACATGGACGACGTAGACCTACTAAATCACAGAGAGGAAAGTGGGTGGAAGAGGATATGACAACGAAATCTGCAGGTAAAATAAAGGTAAGAATAAAAAGAAACCTCAACCAAAGGAGGAAGGTCTTTATGAATTCACAAATGATACAACATAGAAGAGATAAAGTCTTTTTTTTTCCATATGGCCTTTGAGCTCAAACTTATTGGTGAAAAATGCACAAGAATGGTGATTAAATGTGATTCTACGACCAAGGGAAAAGTTTGAAAATTAGGATGGCCATGTGGGATAGGGATGTTGGATACTTTTCTTGTTTAAATTTTGGCTCGATGTAAATACCTAGGGTCGTAAAAAAAAAAAAAATCAACTCCAAAACATGATATCAATATGTAAAAAATGTGACTAAGGTGATTTTTTTGTTGCATAGAAAATTTGTTGAAATAATATAATTGGTGTACTAAACATTATTGACTATGTTGTGTACTACAGGAGCCATATGAGGCAATGGAAACAGATTGTGTCATATCAAATGAGGACACAATGGATGACACACGACATCAGGTACTCTAATTTTTACTTAACTTAAGAAAAAATAATCTGATGGCATTTTGTGAAACGTCCATGTTTTTTCATGAAATTATTAAATTTTATAGTGTATTATCCAATCTTGTCATAAATTAATGCACGTTGTTGATTATTTTAGATGGAGATTGGAGAAAATGTAGAGCTTGAGCATTCAATTAGCAAAAGAAAAATATATGTACGTGGACCTGGACCTAAAACTATTAAATCACGTAGAGGACAGTGGGTGGAAGAGGATATGACAATGGATCCTGCAGACACAACAAATGATTGCACTGAACAAGAGGTTGGTCTGGAATATAGTACATGGGATGAATACTTTGAGAAAATTGTTGTTTGTGGATGTTCTGTATGTCATGGAAAGAAACAATTGAAACGAGAGATTGTACAAAGACATTACATAGATGATGAGATTTCAGTGGGTAGTATGCCTCCTACAATCGATTCAAATCCAATTGGAATTGTGGTAAGGAATTTTCCAATTTGATATAAATAATATGTATACTTCTTTTAAACATTGTTTT
>SNQJ01S0152352.1:18619-31346 GCA_010110895.2 Picea sitchensis | reverse complement strand
CAAACCAGGGGGAGCTTGTAAATTTTGCAAAACGAATATAAGGTCTGCGTACCATGGAGAGTTGAGAAATACCTCTCTCACGCTTGGAGTCGCCATCTCACCCTGTTCATCTGCTGCAGCTAAAAAATTAATGTCAAGAGCATCGAAATTAGATTCAGCCATTAATTTAGCAAGGCCTTGACCTTTAATTAGTTTCGTAGGCTTAATCTCTATGTCGTATTCTAAAATGACAGCAATCCATTTTTCTCTTCTTTCGTCCGGATTGTCCTGAGTCAAAATGTCTTTTACTACCGCATTCAGAACATATGCTATGGTGTGGGAATGGAGAATGTAGACCCTAAAATCTTTTATATCTTTTACCAAGGCAAAAGATTGTTTCTCCATTATCTTGTAATTCATAGCAGCATCTCTTAATGCTTTACTAAAGAAAGCTATGGGTTGTTCATACCCTTCGTTGTTCTTTTGTAGTAATACCGCTGCTATAGTATGTTCGAAAGCGAAAGAAAAAAGATAGAAATCCTTAGTAAAATCAAGGTTGATCAAGACAGGGGCCTCTATGAGTGCTCGTTTGACTTGTTTGAAAGACTGCCTGGACTTAGTGTCCCATTTTATTTTTACATCCTTTTTTAGCATATTTGTAATGTTTCTGAGGAGCTCTGCCAGATTGGGAATGAATCTTCTTAGAAAGTTTATTCTCCCGATAAAAGACTGTAGTTCTTTGAGGTTTCTTGGGTGTTCTAATTTTTGTATGGTCTCGATTCTGCTGGGGTCTATTTTGATTCTGTCCTTGGAGATGATGTGTCCTAGCAGTTTGCCTTCCTCTAGTACAAAAAGGCTTTTCTTAGTATTTAAAGAAATCCCAAACCTCCTGTATTTCTCAAATACTCGTCTGAGGTGTCGCAGGTGTTCGTCGTCAGATTGGGAGAACACAGTTACATCATCCAAATAGACGACAATAAACTTACCCGATTCTTCCACAAAGGCGATATCCATCGCTCTCTGGAAAGTGGCTCCAGCGTTCATCAAACCAAAATGCATTTTCACATACATGAAAGTGCCCCATGGTATGGTGAAAGTAGTTTTGTCTTGGTCATCTGGGTGGACGAGGACCTGATTGTAACCCAAGAAACCATCTAGCAAAGATATTCGACTGGATCCGACTACCCTTTGAAGGATGTGGTCCATTTTTGGCAAGGGGTAATTATCCTTCAGGGAGACCTTATTCAGATTTCGGAAATCTATGCAAAGTCTGATTTCCCCATATTTCTTACGTGTAGGGACCAAATTAGAGACCCATTTGGAAAAACGCAACGGGACTATGATTTTGGCATCGTACATTTTTTTGATTTCCTTTTCTATCAGAGGGAGTAACTTGGGATTTATCCTCCTCGGTATCTGTCTGAACGGTTTTTGGTCTTCTTTTATTGGAATTATGTGTTGTATGATGCTGGTATCATAAGCTTTCAAATCCTCATAGCCCCATGCAAAGACATCCGAATATTCTTTGAACAGCTCAATGTACTTGAGTTTTTTCTCAGGGGGTAATGATTTAGACAATTTGACTATCCTGGGTTTCTCTTCGGTCCCTATATTACAATCTTCTACCTCTTGTCCATTGGCTTCAATTTTTGGTTTTTTGGCTATGTTGTTAAAATCAAACAAGTCCTCTAAAGGAACTAGACCCCTAGGCAAAACATTACTTTTCAAATGCATAATATCGGACTCCATTTCATCATTGCCTAATTCTCCTGAATCTACGCTATTTACACTATCAATTTCAAAATCAGATCTATTTACATTTTCATCCTCGTTCTCTAAATCTATATTTGTACATTCAAAATCATTTTTACACTGCAAAAAGTCTTCGATTTGATCATCATTACCGAACACTTTCCAGTACCTGATATTGTTGGGAACGGTTGGTCTGCATTTCACCTCCACAGTGTATGGGCGAGTCGAGTGGAAAGGAATCTTACATGTGGTTGCTGACGTAGCCAATCCGTCCGCAAGAATGTTTTGTCCCCTCGACATTACCTGCAAGTCAACTTCAGTGAAACATCTAAGGGCATCAAGAAAAGCATTCCTATAAGCTCTAAGACGTGGGTGTTTCACAGTGTACTCACCTTTGATTTGCTTGATTATCAACTCAGAGTCACCTCTTACCATAATCTGTTTAGCACCAACTCTTTTCAAAAGCTTCATACCGAGCATCAAGGCTTCATACTCGGCAATATTGTTAGTGCATTGGAAATTTAATTTGTAAGAATGGTTTTCTGAATACCTGTTTCTGTGATTATGCAGCCAAACTCCTGCTCCATCTCCTTCTTTGCTTACTGCTCCATCAAAATCCATGCTCCAGAAATCTGTCGATAATTCTTCAGTTATCACGTTTTTCATTCTTGCTACCTCAATGATTTCTTGGCCTTCGTCCGGACAAAATGTATCTTCTCCCAGCTGAGTGTTTTGCTCTCCCGTGTCACCATCATTGTACAATATAAAAGAATCCAGGTCAGAATGCGTGGAGTAAAGAGGATAGGTGTGCGGTTTTTCTTGGCTACTGACCATGTATTTCATCAATCTCTCTCTATATAGCCTTCTTTGTTGCCCGAAAACTGGTATAGTGGCATAAGACATATCTAGTTGTAGGGTGCCTCTCAACTTAGCCCCCCAATACTGGGATAGCAACATTCCATACATTGGAGGGATGTCTGCAACTACCACATCCATGACCATGCTTTTTGTAGGAATCTGAACCAAGGTGATACAGAGGTCCTTGATCAAACCAATACATCTAACTTTACTAGAGTCGAATGAGTGTAAATCCTTGTAAGGTCTTGTAAGGTAAGGTAAGGTCCCAGTTTCTCCATCATTGCTTTAGGCATCAGATTGTGGGAAGCACCCGAATCCAGCATAACATTATGCAATATCAGGTCATGTATGTTTAGACTGATGTAAAAAGGAGCGACATTACCATTATCGTCTCGGCCATCTACTTCAGGTCCGAACAGAATTTCGGTTTGATCATCAGTAAGGTTCACAGTATCTAAATGATTTCCTGATCCAATGGTTAAGGCCTTCATGCCTATGTCAGGTTCAATGGTCAGTGCTTTAATCACCTATGAACGATAAACGTCTTTGTTCATCAACTTAGAAAGTGGAATGGGAATTTTTACTTTGGCTAATTCCCCCTCAAGGCTGAAAGGTGTAGGAGCTCTGCCTTGGCTCATCAATTTTGGTTTGTCCACCAAACTCTTCTGGCCAGAAGTACTTGGTGGATTAATAGGTGAAACCTCAGGCTGTGACGATCTTTTCAGAATAGTAAGGTTTTTCTTCGTAGGAACTTCGGCAGTACTCTTCTCGGGAATCTTCTCGGTAGATGGCTCAGAGGCCTTCTTGGTCTCGACTACCTTCTTCATTTCAATCGTCTTTTTTGGGGAACTCCCTTCTGTCTTTTTACTCCACAAATTATACTGACGGTGTACTTCCAAAATGGCATTTTTGAATGCCTGTTGTTTTGCATCTTCGGCTTCTTCACCTACTTTTGTTTGATTGAGAAGAAAAATTTCTTGTTCTTCTTGGGTAAGGAAAATAGCTTCGTTATCGTGAATGCCCATGAGATTTATGTGAGTATCCTCCAATTCCTTGATCACTTCCTCCCCTTCATCAACATAATTCTCTTGTAGGGGAGGTCTGATCTGCTGATCTGGACCTCTCTGCTCTCTTTGATCCCTAGGATCTCTCTGTCTGATTTGAGGAGGGTTTCTCCTGAAGTTAGGATTCCGAACCTGAGGACCTGGTGGGTTATCTCTTGGAGGATTTATTTCTGATATAGTAATTCTTTCCATCATTCTTTCCATTGCTTTGGCTAAAGAATCCAATTTGGAATCTGAGGTTGACGTGGAAGGTTCTTCTTTAATTGTGACTCTCCTCTCTGACCTTTGCCGTGCCCTTTTTGCCAACAAATTGGCCTCAACACTTATTGCACTTTTCTGCATGTCTTCAAGGGTGGTAGAATTTATTTCCCTTAGTTGGTATGACATATCAGCGTCAAAACCATCCGAGAATTTTATCAATGCCAAACCCTGTGGAGGTTTGATTTCAGCTGGGATTGCGTTGTACAGGTTATTGAAATGAGTGCAGTAATCTTGCACCGTCTCACCTTGATTTCTTCTAATATTTTTGTATTCTGACAAGATTTGGAGAGGGTTTTTCTTTACCTCCCATCTGTCTAGAAAACTCCTTTGGAATGCGGTAAGGTCAAGAACTGAGGTGGAACGCAAACCTTTGTACCATTTTTTAACGTCACCTGTCAAACTTTGGGAAAACAATCTCATTTGAACATCAGCCTCATCTACTTCATGCATATAATAATAATCATTCATTTTATCTACGTGATGTTGTGCACTCAAAGATCCTATTGCATCAAACTGTGGAAGTCTCATTTGATAGTCTTGGGGCATGGCATGAAGAGACGCAGCCAACACCAAGGGAGCATATCGAGCTGCCATGATGTGTGGAGGAGGTGGGATAACAGACTGGATGATCGGTGAGGTAGTGACTGAAGACGAGGGCGAGGAGTGACTGGATAGCACTGAGGGAGTGGTTTGCGGTTTAGCAGTGGGAGACAGAACTTCAGGGGTTCGGGGTTGTAAAACGGTTGGGTCGAAAATGATTCTAGTCACAAAACTATTGGACCGTGTTCTAACCAGGCTCTGTTGGAAAAATGTGTCAGAGTGAGGGTTTTGAAAGGTAATGAGCTCTCCTAAAAAGGAAAGGGATTTATGGAAGGGAGTATGACTTACTGCGCCTTCAGCTACGGTCTTTTTCCTGAGCAACTGTTCTGGGTTATCTGTCACTATCACAAGTTCTTGGTCTGGATGAGATCGAGTATAAATTTTCTTGGGAGCCAGATTTCTTTTAGATTTTTTATATATATACATTTTAGTTTTGTGAGTCCGAAAATAATATGTACAAATCTAATCAACCTCTAAACATTAATTTCTTCTCAAATTTGCAATATTTCAGGAACAGACTTTCTTTTAGGGAAAGAAAACATGAATTTATAAATTTTATATGTTCTTCCCCAGTACGGTCGCCACTATGTTAGCAATCTGTAAATTTCCTAGAGGTTGACAACAGAAGAAATCTACAAAAGGTAACTTTATCCAACCACTTTTGAAGTTGGGATCTAGCCCTTCCAACTTCAGAGAGGGATATCTCTATATGATTTAGCTATGTTTCCAATTTTAAATATTAGGCTAGGTAAAGAAATAGGTCGATTTTGTTGTCAAAGTGTTTTTCGAATTGGTTGAGACAGTCTACACCTCCATTGGGCTACGGGGTCTGTATTTTAATCAAATATGAGATCCAAACCAGAAACGCAAAGGGAAAACTTTCATGGGGCGAGATAATATAGTCACTGGATTCTTTAATACCATAAATGATGAAAATCCGAAAAGATGAGAAAGATAATTTCAACAAAGAAGCAGTTAAGAATTTATTTATTGAAAACACCAGAAGATAAAACACTAAAATATTTCGAGTTCGAAACAGGGTATATGAGATAAATCCTGCAACGTTCGTTACTCTTAAAGATCAGATTTAGAAAACAGTATGATGACAAAGCGAGAATAACATTCAACTTAGAGAGAAAAACATCATCAGCGAATACACGCAAGGATCCTGTAAAAGTGTCTCCTTTTAGTAATGGAAGATCTCTTCAAAAATATTACAGTCTGATAGCATCAGGGTGTGAAGATCAACAACCCCTAATACTTCGAAAGATGAAGTATATATAACTAAAATTACAAATGATCCTGTCATTAATGATGAGGACATGCTAAATCTATTTTTAGCCTAACTAACTTAACAAATTTCCTAAATCTAGGAACTGCTTGATGATGTGGTGTAACTGCATGCTGATTTCTGGGTGGGCCATTGATGAAGCCTCTGCATGACCTCATCTGATTGGACAAATGACTGGACTGGGACATCTCATCTGCTACTCGATCAGATCACAGAGTTCCTCCCATCGAAGATGACTGGGCACGTTAACTTTGAGTGGCCTTTGATACACTTCATCCATTTCTGTGTACTTGGCGAAGGTAGGCTTGGTGAGGAAGATGTATCGAATCTCATGTTGGATACTGATGTCCCACTGAAGAGCATCTAGAAATGCCTTGCCAGTGATGCTCCCTTGAATGCCTGCAAACTTTGAACTGTCCTTAGCCACCTCGGCCAATCTCTTCTCGTAGTATGGGAGTGTCATCAATTTATCATTGATTACCTTCAGACCAGGAAGGCCTTTCTTCTGTAGAGCTTCAATATTACTAAAGAATATTTGTACCCCTAGGTCCATGGCCTGAACCTTTTCTTCCAGCTGAAGCATTAATCCTCTCTTGGTTAAAACTCTTTTGACCTCGAGGATGGTCTCTATTCTATCTTCAATTTTTAGCTCTTCCAGTTCTTCCCTGGTCTTAGAATTGAGGAACTTGATGATCTCGTTTGCCTATGTTGGCATCTCTCCTAATTATAATCTGATATTCTCAATGGCCTACTTGCTTCTCTGCACCAATTCATTCTGCTCAAACATTATCTGTATCATGGGCCATATCTCATTCATGGACTTGGTGATGTCTGTCCATACACTTTCTTTAACCTCGGCCAAAGACTTTCCTCCACTATTTGCTTCTGGAGCTGCTGTAGCTCCTGTTTGAGCTGCTCTGTCACCTGCTTTTCCTTGGAGAGGCTGGTCTGAAAGGAAGATTTGAGTTCCTGAAGGTTCTCAATCTCCTTTTTGAGCTTGCTGATCTTTGTTTCCTACTAGTTCATCTTTTCCATAGACTTAGCTAGGTCGGCTGTCTTCTCTTGGGATGTCAATGGGGTCGCGGATGGGACTTCTGTCACTGATGTTGTGCTCACTCCTGAAATTGGAATAGCACTCAATGGGATGAATTCCATTGGCTTCAGTTGCTCTTTCCCTTTTAATAGCTTCTCCATCTCAGCTTCCATTTCTTTAAGCTGTGCATTCTGCTCCATGAGCAGCTTAATCATTTCATCTTTCTCTCCTTATTTCTCTGCTATCTCCTTCGCCTGTGAATCCTCTGTGGGCAGGAGCTTCAATTGTTTCCTCAAAGATGCTATGTCAGCATTCTTCTTCTTTATCATTTCCTCAGCTGCTTTCACGTTTGAAGGATCGTAACCGATCTTGAGAACCAGCTCCTCCAAATTCTTGATCTTATTGTCCTTGGCAAAGGACGATATCTTTTCCAACTTGAGTTGTGTTTGAACATTGTTCAGGGACACTTGCAGTTTGGATGCAGAAGTGGAAGCATGCGCTAGCATGTAAAAGACCATTTCCCCATTCTGCTTGTGTAGATCCATCTGATCGGCCGGATGCATGTCCTTCGTCTGGAATTCGAAAGTGGCCCACTTGTAGTCAATGATCACCTTTGGATCTCGTACTTGTGCTTGGAGGAATTCCATATGCATTCTGCCCTTCTCGGTGTCGAATGTCGATAGCAGCCTATGTTGCGCAGTTGACGTTTGCTTCCAGAACTGGGCGCAAGTGTTGTTGGTCAGGGTCTGGTTCCTTTTCTTGATCAGCTCGTACTTTTCGAAGATACTCAGCTTCAGTCCCACCTTGCCTGGCTGGGTGGTCAACGGAGAATCTGTAGATTTCTTCGGCACTACTGAGGTTATGACCTTATGGAGTCTAGAACAGAAGGGTGGCCTATCAACCTTGGCCACTGTTGTAGACGGGGCTTCTTTTTCTCTGGTTGGGCCAGGAACTGGCATAGTCTTAGGCCTCTTACTATGCAACTGGAATTCTTCAGACGATACCTCTGTGACAGGTGGAGATAAATCTTGCCGAGGCATTTTCTCTTTAGGCACCTGTGGCATGGTTGTTTGAGTTACAGTGGTTGGGGGATCCTGCTGTTCTACTTCGATCAATGTGTTAGGCGCCCAGGCTGTCTGATTTGCGAACTTCTCAACTTCAGGCCTGGACTCATCAACATATGGGATGTTTTTGTTCCTCACCCTCATCTCTGAGATGATCCCACATGGATCATAATGCCATGGGAAACTCATGGAGAACTTCATTTCTCTCAGCATCCTGTCTGCTTCTTCCCCAGCTCCACAATTGTTGCAGATGAAGGAGCCAATCTGCCCCTTGACTCTAAGTTGTTGCTTTTTCTTCAGTGACACAAAGTGGATATCATCTGAATTTATTATTTTCCTTATATATTCCAAAGAAAAAATCCTGATAGGCAGATACTTGGGCAACTTATACGGTGCCAACTCGCACCCGTATACTCTGATCTCGGTGTAATCCTGGTACAAATACCAATCACCTGTCTTTGTTTGGTCCGAGAGGTGCAGGATCCTCTAAACTTCATCATTTATCCGAGGCTCGGGCCTGCCGCTTAGCATACTTACCACAGGGTGGTAGAATTGATCAATGAACTCCTTGAAACTAAAATCAGTGGAGTTATGCTTGAGCAAGGAGGTCCATGCTGTCACTGCCTGAGGTCTACCATCTCCATCCATATTCTGCATGGAAAAGCCAAATTTGTCTGCCTGGAAGAAGACGAACAAGTATGCCAATATGGATGAGTATCTGAGCATGCCTTCAGTGGTGAAATTCACGAACTGTTCGTGAATATTGTCGGCCAGAAAAGTGCTGAAATCAAACTAGGTGGTGGGCTTTTCATCGATAGAGCAGATGGATAGAAAGCCCAGAATAGGTTCATCTACCCACTGATCAGAATAGTATCCTAACAAAGCACTAACAAAGCACAAAGGGATGAGATAATCTGGTTTCCTTTAGTCGAGAACATGGAGGAAAGGTAAGGAGGATTTGTGGAAGGGAATTGAGCGGATGGGGGAAAGAAAAGCTCGAATATTTGAGCTCTTTGGGGGAAGGTCATTTTCTGGTATAATTCTGTAAGAATTTCCAGGGTGAAAGGTGACGCAGAGTCAGCTCGGGGGATTTGCATCATCTGGTATATGGATTCGGGTGTGATGAGGAAAAGAATCTCTCCGAACGAAGAGACGATGGCTCTTTTCTCGGGAATGTAGTGGGCTTGGCACTTGAGTGCAAACTCCGGAAAATGGTGAATTTGAGGAAAGAGGTAAAGGGGTAAATTGGACTCCCAGAGTTCGATTTCATCGCTCTGGTCCAGGAAGACCTCCTTGAGCCACGACTGAAGATCTGCAAAATCAGAATCGCACTTTGTATATGTGATTAATCAGTCTTTGTCGGCCAATGGGATCCTGTCAAGGTCGACAGGAGGCAGGAGAAACGGATTCTCCTCTCCTTCTGCTTGTTTGGACTTTGGCGCCATTTATGCAACAGTACCTGCAAGACAAACAACGTTAGTGGGGGAGACTAACTGTGGATGAGGGAAATTGACTGTAACAGAGGAGTAAATGGTGTAAAAACTCTCTGGTGTGATGAGTGGTAAATGGTGAGAAAAGGGAGAATGAGGGGTAGTTTTGAGTAAACGAGTGTCCGTTGGGCGCGGGAGACAGGTCAGCTGGATAACAGATAGGTTATCCAGTAATAAATGGCCAACGGATCATTTGGGATGTGAGATGGAAGGTGACGGTGACTGAGGGAATACAGATAGGTGACGTGGTGGCTATCGATTGGAGGTAAAGCTCATAGTGAGGGGGCTTGCCACGAACGAATGGGGGAAAGAACTGGCAATAGTTATGGGATGTGACTATTTCGGGAAAGGTGGATGGTGACGTCCAGAGATGACGATGGTAGGTCAGATAGCAGGAGATGATGGGACTCGGGGCCATTAGTTCGTTGCCACGTATAAAGAGGGCCCGCCAGAGAAAAAAATACTATTCCGGACCCCCCCCCTCAGTTAAAAGCAGATCAGTCTGGGGGGTCTGAAAAACATTTTGAGCCATTAATTTGAGCGCTTGTTTCCTGGCCGCAGATCTTTGCACGCCTTTTATCACNGGCAGAACGGACGGGGGGGTCCGTAATCCAATTTTGACCGTAGATCTGCGCGCTCGATCCTGGGCCGTCCAGATGCGCGTGGGTCTTATCAGCGATTCCGGACCCCCCCCACCCCCCTCCGTTAAAGGTAGAATGGTCGGGGGGGTCCGGAAAGATTTATCCACCGTAGATCTAGGTGCCACGATCAAGACCATTGATATGTGCAAGAAGCATAAGTGGGGAGCGGAAAACACATGCACCGGGGAAAAACTTAGGATAAATGCATTTTATGGGTTTTTCCAAGGTTTTTCAAGTAGACACCACCATGGGGCTTAACCAAACGATCTTTTTAAGCATCTAAAACATGGTGCAACATTTACATCAAGTTGGTTTTATTAAAATGAAGCGATAAGGCAACTAGCCTATATTCTACCCTAGCTTCCTATGACAATTAACCCAGATTAGATTGTCGGGTTAAGAATTTACTCTACCCTGGGGCTATCTGACCAAGATTAGACAGTCTGGCCAGATTTATTCACTAATATAACCTAGACACTTTGGCTAAGATTAAATTCTTTAGCCAAACTCTTTCACTACCCTATCAACATCAATTTAAAAAGAACTTGGCCATGCTTGAAAGGTATGGACCCAAGTCACTATTATTGCATGGGGCTTTCATTGAAATTATTTTATGCCCTCTTTTTTTTCTTTTTCTTTTCTTTTCTTTTTCTTTTTCTTTTCTTTTCGTTTTCTTTTCAAATTATTTGCAGAATGAAAAATCATTTGTCAACAAAAAACACTAGAGATAGGCAATATCATAGTCACCAGTTGATCCTATAACTTATAGGGTCATAACATCACCAAGAGTCTCTCTCTCTTGGTCTCTCACCAAGAGTCATCAACTTGGCCTCTCGCCAAGTCACCTCCACCTGAAGTGGATCCAGAACCCAATCTACCCGTCTCATAAGCCATGTGAGTCTCAAGCCTCTGTGGTGCCCTGTTGCTCCTCCTCCTCATCCTCTAATGCACTGAAGTTGTAGCACCAAGTCTCTGTCTCCTCGGCTACTCTGAAACTATAGCTATACTAAGTGGACCATTCACCCACTCTAAAGATGTCCAGGGACACTGAGTATCATCTCCCTCTGAATCATTGTTGTGCATCATTCGGTCCTCCTCAACTCGGTCTTCCTATCTAGTGATGGATGGTGTAATAGCAGATTAAGTAGTAATGAATGCACACTCTCTGGAAAATTTATCATTGAACTCTATCTCCTCTGTTGTCGATGCTGACCCATCCTGTTGCTTCTTCTTCTTCTTGGGACATTGTCCTGCATAGTGACCCATCTCTCCACAAGCAAAGAATCTCACTGTTCTCATGTCTCTCCTCTGCCCACTGCTGCTGCTGCTCTCTCCTCCCTATGGTGGGGCCCCAAACTTGGGACTTCTCCAACCTCCACGGCCGATATTATTCTTTCCCTTTGTCCAAAGAGAAAGGTCCTCATCACCATAAACTGTGTGTTGCTATTGTTGTTGTTGTCCAGAAGCCTTGTTTGCAAACCTAATCTCCTCCTGGACGAAGTCATCCCACATCCTCTCCCATGTAGGCATAAGCTCCCTGGAAACAATGCCCTGTACAAATGGACCCTACGATTTGTTGAATCTATTCATAGCTTTCCTCACCAAAGAGTTAGGGTTCACAACCTCTCCAACGGCTGCCAACTCATCTATGATCTGTGTGTACCTACTAAGGAATGAAGTAAATGACTCATCCTCAAGCATGTGAATGCCCCTAAGTCAGTCATGAAGAACCATCTTCCGGTTCTCATTAGAGCTCTCGTACAACTTGCACAAAGATGCCCACATCTCAAATGCACAAGTCTTCCCAGTCAAGTGGGGAATAATGTGATCTCTCACAGCATCACATATGATCCTCTTTGCCTTGTTGTTCCTCCTCCTGAAATCTTCCACCAAGAAGGGTGCAGTGAGAGGAATGGGAGGAATAATTTCCTCCACTATGTCCCATAACTCGAGGTCCTCTAAGACAAATACCATCCTCACCTTACAAGGCGACCAATTGCTATCCCCAGCTAGCCTGTCCTCCACACGCATATGAGATACTGACATGTTTGCCAACTGTGCTCACTCTGATGCTCCCAATGCAAAGGAACGCTACCTCACTCTTGTCAACATAGGTTTTAAAAAAGGCAAGCGAATCCATGACCTCACTCCTAATCTCTAGGTGTGAAAAGAGGTCGTCAAAAATACAGCCTCACTCTTGTCCACGCAAGTGTGAAAAGAGGTTGTCCACAAGTGCCAGAAACTGCCCAACTGTCCTCTACAAAAATCTACCCTCTAACAACCACTGAATGAGTCAATGGTTGTCTACAAAAATATTCCAAGAAGATGTATATGACAACCAACACATATGTTGTCCAAACTGATAAAAAATCAGCCACCTCAGCTCTGATACCATGAAGATTTACAGGTCCTATCAAGCATGACTACTGGGTCTATCTTTGACCACAGTTAGGCTCTAAGTTTGTTGCTACTAAGTGTTTGTCCTAAAACAACAGGGAGTTCTTGGACTGTTGGCTGTCCTAAAACAACAACAAACACTTAGTGCCTACTCAAACCCTCATGAAGTGCGCTCTCCTTCTCCACAATAAATGTTCCCCTCTCCTCTTCTCCAAAAATCACAAGTGAAGAATGAGTCTCCAAAATGCCTTTACCCTCTCTTTAGCCTCCTCATGCCAACCCTAAAAGATCAATGGC
>SNQJ01S0152350.1:0-13999 GCA_010110895.2 Picea sitchensis | reverse complement strand
CCATTGTGGTTAACATGGGAAATGGTCTAGATTGTTGATGTATCATAGACAACAACTTCCCATTGTGGTTAACATGGGGAGTGGTCTAGGGAAGTCTCTCTTCTTGAGGGTTACTCAAGAAGACTGGCCCGCCTCACTGGACAACAATTTCTCATTGTGGTTAACGTGAGGAATGGTCCGTTTTGGAGGTTGATACAGGACAGTCTTTTCCTCTTGTGGTTAACAGAGGAAATGGTCCAGATAGTCATTCCTTAGGGCTTATACATTCTCTCTAGGGTGCACTTTGATTAGTGTAGGAGGAATGGCCCAGGGTGGGGAATGGTCCAGGCTCAACAATCAGGGACAAACATTCCTTAGGGTTTATACATTCTCTCTAGGGTGAACTTTGATTAGTGTAGGAAGAATGGCCCAGGGTGGGGAATGGTCCAGGTTCACAAATCAGGACAGTTATTCTTTCTTGCTTGAGAAGAATAGTCCAGACAACGCATCATTGATGTTTTACCTTTTTGAGGGAAGATATTCTTTCAGATCTCACAAATGTGAGTGAAATATTGTCCCAGATGATTCAGTTTATATCATAACATTTTTTCTATGTAGGTTGCTATCAGATGATTGTTATGAACACTGTATGACAATAGATGTATACTATTGTGGTGGATGTGTTCCACTGTTCGTGACTATACGTCATTGATCAAGTACTTGTGTGTTACTTGGTGTGGTAGTGTACCACTGGATTGTAGTTATGTACTACTATGGATAGACATGGTTGTGTTCTATTTTTATTTAGATTTCCTTGAAGACTATCAACAGTTTATTGGAAATAATTATCAGCCACTTGAATGATGAACAGAGATTTTCCAGACAGAAAATGGTTCAGAACATTTACTCTTCTAGATTAGAAGAATGGCTCTTGTATCACTCTATGGAGTGAGAATCATGTATGATTACTCATATAGAGTATGGTTTCGAGAGATGATGTAGTTGATGATGATGGTGCTCATGATCTAGTCATGATCTAGTCTATATAACTATGTTGATGCTACCGGGTGAATGGTATGCTTTGTGCTCAAGACCATTACCTGTAATACCTCCCTAGATAAGAGGGAGTGTTGATATTATGGTAGTTGGGGGAGGTGTTTACCTCCACGTGTAAACTTGATGAGGATAGAATACTCCAGGAAGTGAGAAGAAACCTTAATGAGTTGGCTAATAACCCTAGAAGACTTGTCGGCTCAAGAAGATAATTTATATTAGGTTATTAACCTCCAAGAGAATAATTCGGCTAGAAATAATAATATATACTGAATAGACAAATACCCAGAATGAGAAGTTGGCCCAGGAAGTTAGCCAGAATTAGTTTAAATACAGGAAGTCAGTTCTCAATCTGGTAGGCAGTCTCAGAATTGTAGAGCAACAACTTGTGCGCACTGTAGTGCCCAGTCTTGTGTGCATGTTTAAGGAGAGATACCATTGTAGCTTCTGCAGCTAGCAGATCACGTTTGGCTTGGACTATCTCTTGGTTAGGTTTTGGAATATCTGATCAACTCTTGTTGATGCGCTATCCTTGGGAAAGGTGCGTTACCCTTTGTTTGGTTATCTAGCCTAGGGTTTGCTTCCAGAGTGATTCTCTGTCAAGGTTAAGGTGCTCGGAGGGTGGCTTCAACCTATGGTTGGGTGACAATAGAGATATTGTCAATGGTAAAATGAGCACATCCATTATATTCTAACACTGATATTTCCTTTGTTGTTGGTATTGTTTCCTCGTATATAAAAAACCCCATGAAAGCCATTGGAAAGTAGCTAAAAGGATACTTCTTTATGTCTGTGGTACAATTCAGATTGACATACATTACAGTTCAAGGGACTCCTTTATTGGTTGTTTTCACTGATTCAGATTGGGTCGACGGCCTTGATGATCGGACGTCTACTTCAAGGTATGCTTTCAGCCTTGGTTTAGGACCTGCCACTTAAGCCTGTAAGAAAAAATAGGCTATTGCACTTTCCTTAGTAGAAGCAGATTACCAAGCAACAATAAATACAATTTAGGAAGCCTTGTGTCTTCGATAGATCCTTTCAGATTTTTGATTCCAACAGAAGCATTCGACTAGACTTTGGTGCGACAATCAGAGTGCCATCAAGATCGCTAAAGATCCAGTTCAACATCAGTGCAACAAACACATCGAGATACACATGAACTTCATCATAAAGCTCATTCATGATCAAGTTATTGAAGTCCTATTTTTCCCTACAAAAGATCAAGTTGCAGACATTTTCACAAAGTCTCTTACAGAAGTGAAGTTTTCCAAACTTCAATCTATGTTAGGAGTTTAGGAAGTTGTCATCAAGGGGGGATAGGCTCTAATTCCTCCTTCCTTATCCTATTTTTTCACTATTTTAAATCCTTCAATCCTATCCCAAGTTGTTCTTAAGGGGGGATGTTATGATATTTAGACACTCATGAGTTAGTTAATATCTACTTGGCCTAATGGTATTTGGTGATTTCGGGCTTGTTGTGAACCTTGTACATAAAATTTATTCACCTAGAAACAAGTTGCTTAAACGTTATACCCAAGTTGTTTGGATGCTCATTTCAAACCTGTTATGTTTTAACATCACTCATGTTAAGCAGGAACTCAATCCAATGGTTGATAGGTTAGCAGTGTTTGCAGTATCCCCTACCCCACATCTTTTTCCCAAAATACCTGATTGTACGTTTCAATCTTTATATCTTCCTCATATCCCTGATAATGTGGAATCATGGCATGTATTACCAAGTGATGAAGGCATTTGTGCTTTCATACAAAATGAACCATTTAGGCCCAAGGAAATCATATCCATTGAAGATGATAAATTTCCTAAGGGCTTGACTCCTCTTGAAAGTTCATTTTCGTCGAGTGATGTAAGCAAAAAAGAGATGCACAAGAAAGAGGATTCAAAAAGGAAAGTGGGTGATACCATTTCCTTGAACCTTAGGACACCTGAATCTCCAAATATTGTTATACTAGGTGCCCAATGTTCTGACAAAGAAAAGGCGCAATTCACAGAACTACTCTATCAATTTCAAGATGTTTTTGCATGGTCATATGAGGATCTTCATGGTTTTGATCCTGCTCTTATACATCATGTCATTCCTATCAATGAAGGGGTAAAACCAATTAGGGGAAAAAAAATACCTATTAAACATGCACTTGAAGCTACTATTAGGAAAGAGTTGGAAAAATTATTGAAGGCTAGTACCATCTTTTCAGTTAAGTATTTTGAATGGGTTTCAAATCGGGTCCATGTTTGGAAAAATACTGGTTAGATCAGATTATGCATTGATTTTCGTGCATTGAATAGAGCGAGTGTTAAAGATCATTTTCCTCTCCCTAATATGGAAATGATTCTACAACAAGTTGCAGGGTCACAAATTATGTCCTTACTTTACGACTTTTCTGGCTATAATCAAATCAAAGTAAAAAGGACTGATAGATATATAACCACTTTTACTACATGTTGGGGAAAATTTCTTATGAACGTATGCCTATTGTATTATCTAATGCAAGTTCCACTTTTTAAATAGCTATGAAAAAATCTTTCGATGATCTGATTAGTAAAATTATCCAAGTTTATCTCGATGATTTGATTGTTTATTCAAAGAACTGGTTAGATCATTTTGGTCACCTTAGAAAATTCTCACGCATTGCAAAAAATTTGGTATTTCTTTAAATCCTTCCACGTATATTTTCGGTGTCACTAAAGGAAAGATCCTCAGTCATATTGTTTCTGATTCAGGAATAAGAATTGACCCTGAAAGGATTGCTGCTATTCTAAATCTCCCTGCTCCCATCTCCAAGAAAGAGGTCCAAGATTTTATGGGCATTATCAATTTTGTCCATAGGTTTGTTCTAGATTTTGTTGTCATGGTTAAACAAATTCATAATATTCTGAAGAAAGATCGTTCTTTTTCTTGGAAAGATGACATCAAAAAGGAATTCCTTGGGATTA
This sequence comes from Picea sitchensis, assembly GCA_010110895.2. Taxonomy (NCBI): domain Eukaryota; kingdom Viridiplantae; phylum Streptophyta; class Pinopsida; order Pinales; family Pinaceae; genus Picea; species Picea sitchensis. Next base: position 10,012 of record SNQJ01S0152350.1, on the reverse strand, counting down.
AGAAAGAAATCATCTCCGCACTAGTTTTGGTGAAACCAGATTTTGCGAAAGAATTCATCATATATACCAATGCCACAGAGGAAGCAATTTCTTCTATCCTCTTACAAAATGATGATCAAAATAATGAAAAACATGTAGCATACACGATACAAAGTTTATTAGATGATGAAATCAAGTACTCTTATATTGAAAAACATGTTTTTTCTCTTGTTAAGGCTATATAAAAACTTCACCACTTTGTTTTGGGCAAGCATACGTAGGTAAGAGACCCTTTGCATGTTGTCAAGTTTCTTCTCTCACAAACGTATATTTTAGGAAAATTGCACATTGGCTTGCCAAAATTCAGGAGCATGATTTAACCATCATGACTTCAAAAAAGATCAAGGGATGAGACTTAGCCCTTCACTTAGCTCAACACCCTAAACCAACTGAAGAACTTGATGATCAGGATAATCCTCATTCAACTTTGTTTTATATTGGGAATAAAAATCCTTCTATAGATGAACATCCTTGGTATAGAAATTTGGTGTATTACTTGCAACATAAAAAATGCCCAGATAACTTGGATCCTCACGAGAGAAGAAGTCTCTGCCTCGAATCTTCCAGGTATATCATTTTGGGAGACTTCTTGTTTAGAAGGTATGTCGATGGTTTATTACTTAGATGTGTTAATGATTAAGAAGCACATAAATTGTTGCATGAAGTTCATGGATGATTGTTTTCTGTCATTCACATTGGTGGCCATTTTTCTGCTAAATCTATTGCCTTTAAACTTATGAGAAAATCGCAAGATCTTGTGATAAATGCCAAATATTTGCTGGGAAAGAACATCTTTCTACCATGACTTTACAACCTGTCCTCCTAGATTTTCCTTTTTCTAAATGGGGCCTAGACTTTAATGGTTCTATCAATCCTCCTTCTTCTGCAGGACATATTTTTATTTTGACAGCTACAGACTACTTTAATAAGTGGACTGAGGCTCTCCTTCTTAAGCATGCACATGATGAGTAGGTAATTTCTTTCCTAGAAACTAATATCTTTTCCAGATTTGGTATTCCACTAGAGATCATTACAGATAATGGCCCAACCTTCATTTCTACAAAGTTGACTTAATTTCTGGTTAAGTTTGGGGTCAAACATTTCACTTCATTGACATATTACCCCCAAGGAAATGGGAAAGAAGATTCCACTAACAAAAAATTGGTTAGGATCATCAAGAAGACCATAGAAGATAAACCTCGCTAGTAGAACACACTTCTCACTTATGCTCTCTAGGCAGATCACACTACCACTAAGGAAAGAACAGCTTGTACTCCCTTCCAGCTCACATATGGTCAAGAGGTTATTCTTCCTACTAAGATGGATCTTTCCTCTTTATGGATGATGTTACAGATTGAGGAATTAAATTCTTCAAATGTTCCCCAAAGGATAAATTCACTGTTGGGCCTGGGAGAGCAAAGGAATTTTTCCTTAGAGAACATAAAAATAAGGCAGTAAACTATAAAAAAATATTTTAAAAGATGAGTAAAAGTTGTTGAATTTAATATTGATGAGAAAGTCCTACTATGTGACTCAGCTCATGTTGAGAGAGGAAGATACTTGAAGTTCTAGAAACTATGACAAGGTCCTTTTAAAATCGCTTTCTTCCTGGGTGCAAACTCATACCTTATAAAGGTTTTGGAAGAGATATTGTTCTCTTACAACACTAGTGGTTCCCACTTGAAACATTATGTGGAACATGTCTGATATTTAACGCTCATTTAAATTGACTTATGTATATATTTTTCTTTGTTTTACTATTTTCCTTTTATTCTGGTTTGTTGAGTTTTTAATTTCTGTTGTTTTGTTTTCTTAACTTTATCATAAATAAAGTATGGATCAGGTTTTCCATGAAAATGTCCTTCTATAAGTATTGTTGATCAATAAATAATAAGATTTACACAATTGTCACGATGTCCTCCTTTTAGACACCATTGAAATTGATTTTTTCTTTCAGCAATGTTGTAAGATAATTGATTTTGTCTTCTTCCCTTTTTTGTTATTCCTTTCTTTCCTCCATTCTGAGATTCAAAAGAGCATAAAAAAAAAAATCTCCTTGAAACTTTAAGAAGCATTATATGTTACATATTGATTGAATGTTATGCATATAGGATCAAACCCCCTCATACGTACCACTTTTCCCCTCATACGTACCACTTTCCATGAGTTATTACCAAAATCCTACCTCATAATTTCCCTTCAACCATCTTTTTCCCCCTATTGCATAACTATTCTCTTCAATAACAAAACAAATTTCTCTGGTCTATGAAACCGAACATTCTAAGTTCTTAATCTGTTGGAAACAGATTACCCTGTGGAGTCGCTAGTTTTTTTATGCCCAAAAGTGCAATGTAGGGTACCTACATGAAATTTGGTTACAATGTCTTATTATTTATGTATAATTAATAATATACTAGATAGGTGCGACCCCGTGTGTGAATATGAAGGAACGATGAGTTATTTTTCTTGCTCGTGACTTGGTTGCAAAATGAATGTTATAGTTATTGTCTCTAAATCAATGTTTGAAACAAATGAACAAATGATAAATTCTATAGGTGATGTGATTAAAAGAGAAAAGATGTTGTTTTGATGATTATCACAAGTTTTATTCTAATGCACTCAATTTAAATGGAGATCTAAACTCCAGGCTTGAAGTAGTATATGATAATGGTATTGTGGATTTCTTATTAAAAGGGTTATGCGGCATTGTTTAAAGTTTGAATTTTAAAATTTGGGACATGGTCTCCCTAGAAAGTGTTGACATATATTATATTGGTTCTCAAAAGTTGGCGCACACATTAAGTTTGGAAACATAGGAAAGTGTTGGTATATCCAACTTGCATTGAATTTTAATGGAATTAGTGGGTTATGCATTGTATGGCTAGCTCGCTCGTACTAGCGATGGTTGAAGGAGTAAGTGTGGATATGATGTGCAGTAATTACACGTCGCTCTAACCTACCTCGAGGGTCTCTGCCCTTTCCATTTTGCATTTGGTCATTTTTGTTGGTTGATGTTGCCTCCGTTTTTCTCGACCGTCGAAGAAGTGTTTGGAATTTTTCGATTTTCCTTGGCATTTTTGCACCTAGGTATGATGGTTCTTGCTGATCCATCCATGGATCTTTTCTCTTCTCATTAATTAAATCAAAAGTTGTCTCTTGCATTTTCTTATTGTATGTGATTTTCCAAGGTTTATGGTGTATGGTTCTTTCGACTATGTATTGGATGAAGTTGGTCTCTGTGGTATATGCAAGTGAATTCACAGTTGAATGATGTGTGAATGTTTCTCATTGTTTATGTAACTATGATTTCTCTATTGCTTTACTTGTGGGGAAGCTTGTGGGGAAGTATTTCGGGTCTGCCTCATCTTTGGCTTTTTGTTGATTATTTAATTTCTAATACAAAATAGTGTCATTTCTCATGGCCTTTGGATTATATTTAGGCTCTTCCTGTCAATTATTTATATGGCTATCATGGATATTTTTCTCACGGCCTTCATAAAGGGTCCGTGAATAAGACCGTGGAAACTTATGGTGGTAATAAGACCGTTGAAACATTCTTTTGGCTAAACCCTAGAAGTGTTTTCCTTCTTGCTCTCCCATACCTCATTGTTGTAGATGAATGGTATATTAAAACTTACATTTGAATAATTATGTAAGGTGGCTAACCCGACATTTGATAGAGGTGTTGTTCGCATCTCCTTGTCATGAGGTTTTTGTCAATTATTTACTTAAGAGTTAATACTAAGTCCACTTATTTTTAAAACACAATCTATTATGTGGCAGTATTGAGGTGATGACAGCGTTGTAAGAATGGTGTTTAAGAGATATGATCTACTGTGTTAGCATGCTCAAGGTGGCCAATTTTTATATGGATAGAATACCTCTGTAGATGAATTATATATGTGTTGAATGATTTCTGCAAACATAAATAAAAGTGAGTTCCAAAAGTTTTGTTTTGTGAATTCTCAATTCCTTTTGGATCGAGTTTGAGAAACTTTGTAGTGGTTAAAAGAATATTGATGGTAATGTTTTGGACTGAGTCTATCCATAGTTCGACTGTTAGTGTTGGTTGTTTGGATACTATGCCTTCGTGACTCTATTGTGCACAAGTTGTGTTATCACTGTTGAATGTTTCTTGGGCAGTAATTTATAAAATGAATTCTGTGAAATGTAATTTCAAAATACAAAGTGAACAGTAGTGGAGTTGAGCACTAGTTTTGGAATTTTAAAACAGAGTATTGGATTTTGATTTCGAAGAAGGAAAGTGTTTGGGATTTTGGTTGTTATGGTGTTGGCATTTATTTTATTTTATTTGGATAATGACAGAACAATAACCATTGGAGTCCCTTCCATTATACCATCTTATGCACATTACATTCCCCTCATTATCCCATTTACACTTTTTCAACTCCATGTTCTGTTATTACTCATTTTTAGGGAAACGTTTGTATGAAAATAAAATAAATGGAGATGGAGGTTAAATGATGATTGGTGTTTCGGGAGTTGGTTACATACACAGTTTGATTATTTTTATGGTTGTTTGAACAATATCCATGTATCGTTCCCCCTCCATGCTATCATTTTACATACACTACAAACCCCTCATATTCTCAATGACCCTATCTATCCCTGTTCATGCAGCAATTGATTAATGGAATTTGTATGGATGAATTGTATGTGTTCTATGGTAAATAATATAGCCAACTATTGATTTTATTTAAGTAGAGTTTCATGCGTGGATTATTAAGAATTTTTCATGACTCATTGAATATTTTCTTTAGGATGAGTTTTTTTCAGCAGGGGCAGTAATGGTAGAGGTAACAGGGGCAGAGGAAATTGAAAGAGGGCTCACATAAGACCTCGATTCTCTATACATTTTGATGTTGACCCCGAGGAATTGAACCATCTTTTCCAAGTTGGTTTATTCAACCTAGTAGGAAACGGAACCTTCTAACCCCAACCAGAAAGACCTCCCTTCCATTAACATCAAAATATTCTTTGCATTCCAGTCCCTCCTCATGTGTCGATGCGACCGAAACCACCTTCCAATGAGGGTTGACAAGATATTTTCCACTAGCCTATCGTTCACCGCCACGGTGGGACCACTGCATCATTTCCATTACCCCCACCACCAACAAAAAATCAAGTTGTCCAATATGATCCTTCCCTCTCACCTATGCAGTCATCACACACCAACAAAATTTTGAAAATAGTTGTCCCCGAGCCCATGCAGGACAAGGGAAAAGAAATAGACACTCACTCCAGCTCATCCAAAGAATCTATCAAATAAGTATGCTCTTGCCTACATATTAAGGATGATTGTTCTGATGTCATTAGTGCAATTCACCCTCAAGGCTCTAACTAGGAAAAGCTTGTCACTAAAAAATAAAAAGGGGACAACAGTGAGAAGGGACCTAATGCCTCACATAGTAAATATGGATTTTGATGATTGATGTTGTTTTAAACAACATTTTTATTTTTATTAAGTTTTGAACAACAAACATATATTTGACATTGTTTTGGATAGCATCATTCATTTGAGCATTTTTTATTGGACATCTTGGATATAATGTTATTTTTGGGAACATGATTATATAACATTCTGTTGATATTTATCATTTGAGAATATATATATGAAGCGGGAATTACAAGGAGATATTTTTGAATTAAATGATTTGGATATTTTTTATGTTAAATAATTATAAAACGAAATAATTGGGAGTCACAAGGGGTCCCACCTATTTAGTTATTATTTAAAGACCCTGATTTATATATTATTATTATTTATTTGTCTCAAACTAATTAGTTAAGTTAATTTGAATTAACTAAAGAAAGGTAGTTCAACTACCATAACTTATTGAGAAAGAATAAAAGCTCAATCAAATGAAGAGACAAAGAAGGATAATAGAAGGAGAACTACAACCATAAGGTTTTCTCTATACTAGTGAGATACTTTTAACTTTCATTCATTCTGAGTTTACTAGAAAGCTTAATCCTCTTGATGACAGCAGGGTCTTATTGAAGGTAGTAGGATTAAAAAACCAAATCGCATTATTCAGCAGCTTGTTTTAAAGGTGTATGATTTGTCCTTGACAATCTGTGTATTTTTGTTTGTGCATGAATTGAGTTTCATGCCTGATAAAGAATATCTTACAAAGTCAAGTGACAACAGTTTGTGGCAAGATGATCTAGATCTTTAACTTTGGTTTTCTTCTTGATTGTTAGAGTATTTTTGTATGGTGACCATGAAAGGCTTCTAAGTTTGATTTTGGTCCCTACCCTCGCAGGGGTTTGTAGAGAGAACTCATTTTTTGTATCTTAGAATGAAATAAATGAAAAATTAGATTATTGTTTCAATCTCACACATGTGTTTTAATGATTTGGTTCATTCTTTTTATTTGATATCCATATATACATTTGTATAATTTATGTACACATTTATACAACTTTGTTCAAGTTTACCTATTTTTCATTGAAGTATACAACATACAAAAATAAGCCTTGGTCCTTTGTAATTAATACTTATGTATTGAGCGATTGTTTTTGAGACTATAAACCCCAGGGGACATTCCCAACTATCTTGTCTTAGCTCGACGAGATCTGAAAATGCTTGAGTAAGGTTTTCCATAACCTTTCCTCAACATTTATTTGGCGACCATACTGGGGAGATATTCCATATCTCTCTGGTTGATTGTATTCACGATTATCTTTAAATTCTTCTATTTTATTCAAATAATACTTGACTGATTTTTTTTGTTCCGTGGCAGTCCCTGTTACAAGGAAGCCCAATATTGGAAACAATTGTAACAACAAAAATACACTTCCTTAACCTTGTTCAATATTATTTTAGAAATTGTTAATACTCGAGCTGAACTTGAACGCTCTTGGGAAGTAGTTGAACAAGATATAAGTATCTGTGAATGTTGAGAAGCGAGGAAAAGGAAACCCAAAAATCATCAGTAACCTCTCTTTTCTAAATTCTTCGTTTTTCTTTTCATGTCCTCAAATCCTCGCATCTCTCTCAAAGAAGAGGATTGTCCCCTGAAGATACTCATATTTTTGAAATAGGAAGAAGGAAAGTCATTCTATCAACTCAAGAAAGTTCTCGAAGGATAACTTTGTCATATTATGCTAGTTCACCTTCATCGCCTATACCTATTACCTTCAATATGACATATGTAGGTAGTGGTAGTGGAACTGGAGGTGCCTCCTCCCAACCTTCTACTTCGCCAGTAATCGGTAGTATATACAACCATCAGATCCCTGTCCAATCCACTACCAATCCTACTAAAGTGATAAAGAAATATGGGATTTTCCATTTCGAGGAAGATGTTATGACCACTCCATGGTACATGTCCTCTCCCTTGAATCTAGCACCTGCTACTCACCCATTACGAAAGTTTAAGGAACATATTCCTAAGTTCTCAGGGAATAATATTGTTTCTACAAATGAACAATTAGTAGCATTTTCCAATGCTTATCATAACATCAGGGAAAATGATAACAATGCTTGCATGCGCTTATACGTTAATTCCCTTAAAGGGAAAGTTGCAAAAAATGTTTTTGACCTCTCTCCTAAAATTCTTTCCACATGGGAAGAATTGGTTTATTGGTTCAAGCCCACTTATGGACAGTCCAAAATTCTGGAAGAGCAGTTAAGGGAATAAAACAATATTTCCTATAAGGATGGTGAAACCATTAAGTCCTTTAATATTTGCTTCACTAAACTATACAATTAAATTCTCAAACTAATTCGCCCCCAAAACCAAGTCGCTTTCATGCATTATTATAATGTGCTACCTTCCCTTTATCGTCACAGGCTCAAAGAAAAGGTTATAGAAAATATTGGTTTCGCTCTTCACACTTGTCTAGAAAATGAAGATCAACTCGAAATAATGGTTCTCCCCAAAGGGGACTGGGTACAACAAACATATATGTCTACCCTCCTCCAACTCATCCAGGATATGAACAATAGGATGATAGCCTACGAACGAAAGGGAAGTGTTGCTTCACCTGCCCCTTAGGCATCTTCTTCTTCCTCGACGCATTTTAGGAATACTAATGAAAATACCTTTCAGCCAAAGGCCATTATGTCTCCCAGTTGGTGTAACTTATGTGAAGAAAATCATGAAGAAAGTACCTACAAAGTTAAGAAAAATGCCAAAGATAAGATCTTTAAAAAAAGGGTCGATACCACAATCGTGGTTCTAGATTGGGTCGAACCTGAGGATGTTATGATAATCAATACCAATAGTAAATCCTACACCTCCAAGGGAAAATATGATGCTCCTTGTGCTTCTTGTTCCCCAAGCTCTTCTTTTCAAAGAACTGATACACAAACTATCAGAGTTCCGGAAAATCAAGGAATGCCTTCCCCTCTTCCCTCTTCTAAATACAACATCCTAAATCAATTGTCTAATATCAAGGTTGATGCTACCCTTTTGGACATGGTTTTCTTCCCTGTGCAAAAAAAGCATCTCAAGAATTTTATGGAAGGTAAAGTTTCTATGATAGCCAATCTTTTTGAAGAGTCAAAAGAAGAGAATTCAAATGTAAATAAAATAGGTGTAAATAATTTTAGAAAACCTATAAAAAATACCCCTTTTTATATTTTTGTAAACATTATGGATAAAATAGTTCATTGTTTCCTAATTGATGGCGGGTCTGGTCCAAGTGTAATGCCAAAATTTATCATGGAAGATCTTGTCTTATCATGCACTAATGAAAATTTGAGAAGCATGCTCTCTTATAACAGTCTGCAACAGTCAACTGTAGGTGAAATCAAATATGTAACAATAGTTCTATGCACTCACCCTAAAATAAGAACAAACCAACAAACCTCAACATCCAGGTAATTGATATGATAGTAAGAAATTATTCAATTATTTTAGGAACATACTAGAAATATTTAATGGGTGGATATATTTTACTTGACGGAACACATCTCTCTGTCCCTAGGAATAGAAAGAATATTATAGTCTTAAGGGAAGGAAGAATTTCACCATACATAGAGAATCTCCCTCAACCTAACGTAAATTATCTTGAGGAATATTTGGGAGTATACTCTACATTTTCTGATGAGGGTGGCACTATCCTTGAATCGATTGATTTTGACGATGGCATGTGGAAAATGCATTTCAATGGCTCATTCTCAAATGAAGTAAATGCAGCCGACATTATTCTATACTCCCCTATAGGTAAAATTCACAATTTCTCTTATAGGTTAGAATTTTCCTACACAAACAACGTTACTAATTTTGAGGCCTTATTGTTAGGCATCAAAAACACATATAACCTTGGTTTTGGCCACCTTATAGTCTTTGGTGACTTCGATCTTGTTCTGAACCTTGTACGTAAAATTTATTCACCTAGAAAAAATTTTCTTAAACATTATACCCAAGTTGTTTAGATGATCATTTCAAACCTCTTATATTTTAACAACACTCATGTTAAGCAGGAACTCAATTCAATGGTTGATACATTAGTGGTGTTTGCAACATCCCCTACCCAACAATTTTTTCCCCAAATACTTGATTGTACGTTTCAATCTTTATATCGTCCTCATATATTGATAGCGTGGAATCATGGAAGGTATTCCCAAGTGATGAAGGAATTTGCGCTTTCATACAAAATAAACCATTTAGGCCCAAGGAAATCATATCCATTGAAGATGATAAATTTCCTAAGGGCCCGACTCCTCTTGAAAGTTCATTTTCATCTAGTGATGTAAGTAACAAATGTTGGATCATGTTGTCATCGATGCCAATGGTTTGATTGATTGATGTCATTGATTGATGTCAAGTGATTGAGTGATGTCAAAGGATTGATTTATTGATGATTTATGTAATATAATATGTATTGTCTTTGATGAGAATGCATAGATGAAGATGGATCAATGAGTTGTCATTGATACATGATGAAGATGGATCGATGTGGTTCCATTGGTATATGATGCATTGTTGGAAAAATGTAT
>SNQJ01S0152349.1:0-22930 GCA_010110895.2 Picea sitchensis | reverse complement strand
TTGGGAAAGATCGTGAGGAGTAGAAGAAATCTGTCAACCCATAATATTTTATTGGGAATTATATCTTCTTCAAAAATGATATAAGTGAATTCTGTAGCAACAAAAGAGTGGAAATTGCAACTTTTAATTGTTGTAAATTTCGCTCATAACTCAGATTGAGGCAGGAGGACATTTGTTGGAAATTCGTTACGGAAAAGAATGCATTTAAGGAATCAGATTTTAGAACAATGCATTAATATTCTTCATGATTCGAAATGAAGCATGACCTATAATATAATTAATAAATAATCTGCAATATGCTTAATTCTAATAACAATTATTACATGCACATTTCTTGTAGAATTAGATGTACATAAATAAACTTTAGTTCTTATATGAGGACTGGAGTTATGGAAGATGCTCAAGGATCTTAAAACCATGAAGAAGAAATTGGAGGTCTACCTACCAACATGGGTAATGCTGAGACTACGTCTAATGTGAGAAGAGACATGCATGGGATTGTAACCATGAGAAGCCTGCAAAAAGAAGTGCAAATCTATAGAGACGATAATGAGAGGATCACGAAGGCTCAGGAAGAGATACTTCAGAGCTTAAATATGCTACAAAAACAAGTTAATAAGGACTATGGCACCAAGAAAATAGCTAGTGCTAGACAAGTATCAACATCTAGATCCTATAGAAAAATGGATAATCATGGAAATGACAGGTAATCAAGAAGCATGCATAGACACCATCATTCTTCAAGGCTTTCCACCAGAATAATTCATTCAAGTTCAGGTCCAGAGAGTAGTCCAAGTGTGTCTCCTATTTGGAGGCAAAGAAGAAGGCCCGAGGCATAAAAGTTGCAAGGTGAACTCAAAAATATCAATCCACCTACTTTCAATGGTGAACACCAGAAGGGGTGAAGAGGTTGAAGTATAGCTATTGGAAATGAATAGATATTTCCAACTGCATGATTACCCCTCTCAGGTAGAAGCTAGAATTTCCACCTACCACTTGCAAGAGAAGGAAGCCATGTGGTGGGATCAACTTAAGCAAGCCAAGAACGTTGAAGAGAAGAGGATATCATGGAGGAAGCTCAAGGGATACTTTCAAGAGAAATATTTTTCTAAGCATTACTATGGGATAAATATGAAAGAGTTCTTTGAACTCAAGTTCTTTGAATTGTTAAAGTATGTTGACATCATCAAGAATGAGAAAGTCAAAATCCAAAGGTTTCTAAGTGGGTTGCCTTCCTTCTATAGTGACAATATACAACATGATAATCCCAAGACTTTGGATGAAACCATAAGGAGAGCAAGACACATTTATGATAAAAAAGAAGGAAGGTCGATTTTCCAAAAGGCATGGAATGACAAGATGAAAGAGAAAAAGGATCAACGAAAGAAAGGCTTTAAGCCACCCTTTTTCAAAAATAACTCCCAATCAAATTAGCAAGGCCAGACAACCCAAAAGGAGAAAAATAATGCAGATTCATTTGGGAAAAGGCCAAGGTAGCAACCTGTTCAATGTTGGGGATGTGAGGGCAACCACTTATATAGGGACTTCCCTCACAAAGGAGAAATAGGGAGGAATTTCCACAACATTCAGGAGGTTGAAATAGTGGAAGACATGGGAGGAGGAATGCCAAGGATTTATGCATCCTTGGACAACAAACATGTAGAAGATCAATCCCCCATGATTGAAGTGGAAGGTAAGATTGATAACCATCCCATAACAATTTTGATTGATTCTGGAGCTAGCCATAGTTACATAAACTCTAACAATGTTGAAATATTTCACTTGCAAAGAAGTAATAATAATAAATCTTGGTTAGTTCAGTTAGACACAAGGGCTAAGAGAAAGATCAATGAGTTGGTTAAACATTGCCAAATAGACATGAATGAACTTATCACGAAGGTATATGTAAACATCATACCATTGGGTTCATATGATTGTCTAATTTGCATGGATTGGTTGGAAAAGCACTGTGTTGTCCTAGATTGTTACAACAAGACAATCACATGTCTTGATGAGGAAGGGAAACAATGCAAGATTCAAGGCATTCCAAGAGTTGTAGTTGTTAGAGAGATTTAAACTATGTAGTTGAAGAATATCTTCGTGAAGGGATGCCAAATGTTTGCGGTCTGTTATCACATATTCTTGCAGGGGGGTGTTTTCCCTTAAGAGTTGGCCATTGGATGACCAACTGCGAAAGAAGGGGGAATAAAAAACCCACAACTGTGTCTCATCCAAAGTCGGGGCACGTTGTGCTAAGGCGTGTGCATATCGGGACAACAGAGAATGCCACTTCAGGAATTTTGAAGTGAGGAAAGCGCGAAACCCCCGAGTCCTGAAGTGCGAAGAAGATCTGGGCCGCCCAAACCAGAGGGGCACGTGGCAACAGATTAGTGAATTTTTGATTTCGCGAGTCAGGGTTTCAACGCGGAACATGATGCAAGTTCGCAAAATGCAAAATCCCAAAATCATGGTTTCAAAAATCAAAGGTTTGATAGGAATCAACGCCCCGATTCCTCGAAAAGTGAAGTCCCAAAAAAATTTGGGGATAGAGCCCTAGGTCATGGCCCGAGGTCATATAGAAAAGGAGGGCCACAAAGAAGAGTAAGCACCTATTTATCGGTTGGTGACTGGGGTTTTCGGGATGTAATCGTGGTCGTCGGATGCATAGCAGATCCGACCATCAATCTGATAGAGGCCATTTCGCGAGTTCAAGCATCGGGATATTGGGAATCAAGTGGAGTGAAGAATCTCAAAATGCGAAATACCAGAATTTCATAGGTGATAAGTGTTGGGTCATGGCTCGAGGTTGTATGTAGGTAAAGGTGCAAAGTTCACGTGAGCTACGCCTAGGGCCAAAACACCGATGTTGCCGTAGAAGGGGTTGCCACGTTCTCCAGGTGCCAAATCGACTTGGCCTCATTCTGATCCCGATGAAGAAATAAATGAAAGTGGGGGAAGGTGGTTGAAGCCTTGCCTCACCCCATAAATGAAAAGCATGGAAGAGCTAGAAGTGGAGGCGAACCGTCATCCCGTGGTACCCTTGCGAGCTAGTTTTTCTACAGGGCCCATACTGATCTGAGCTCGCGTCTAACAAGAGAATGTAGGTGCAGAATGATAGAAGAAGATGTAGATGCCGAGCCTTGAATGCAGTGGTTCGAGCACACCTCTGCTGAGGATGGCGAATTATTTTGAGTATATATGTGGAGTTCTTGGATTTTGTAAAAGAGGATGGTTGAGCAGTGCTCCCGTATTGTAAACTTTTGATGAAGAACATTGGTTCTATGGTTATGTATTTGTTTTTTGAGACACATTGTTTAATGAAAGTCAATTTCTTCTCCATCTTATTTTCCTCTGATACTGAGAGAGTTCATGAATGACTAATTCACATGGATTGTTATGACTGTATTATGATGAATATTACATTATAGTGTTGTTATAATTTCTTTCAGTTTCTTTGAGGTTTGAATTCAAGAAGATCTTGCGTTTAAGTTTTTCCTCCTTAGGCTGCTGGAAGACCTGATGTCCACAATAGACCTCTACACTCTCCTCACCAAAGTGTTCCCTCTACTCACCCTTAATCCAACTTACTGACTGAAGTTGATTCCAGAACTCACCTTCATGTGCATACCAACCAATTTTCTGAGTTAAAACGATATCATCTTAAGTCTGTGCCCATTTGATTGATTTAAAACCAACTTGTGACATAAAAATCTGATGGGTACTGGGATTACCCTCTCTGCAATCAGAGGGTGACTTCTAGTTCTAACATTTCTACTGCTGTTGCCAGGGAACGAATTGAATACCTTTCCCGGAGTAGAATGACAACGAACTTTTGATTCTGAAGGTGCATTAGATATCAGAACCTCTGAAGATTGCTCTTGCACCTGGCGACTCCACTAAGGCGACTCCACTGTTTCAGTGCGGATGCTTCTAGCTACACCTGAAGCTCTCCGGGAGAACACAACGATCAAATCTGGTCTTTGATGGTGAACAAAGACCAGACATGCTCATACTGCATATCATTCACCTGATGACTCCATGATTAAAGATCGATTGACGACTCCACTGGTCTGAAATGGAAACAATTTTGGCTCGAAGGTTTGCTCCTTTTAATTTCTCCTTTGTTCCTGGTTTTCCAAATGTTGTTCCTACTATGGATGAATGGGGTGATTTTTTGCCCATATTTAAATGGCGTAAAGAGGACAACCCTGCTCAACATCTCCGTGAGTTTCATGAACTCATGCATCAGTGGGAGATACATCATGAGGACATATTATTAAAAATGTTCATGTTCTCATTAGCAGGGGATGCTCGTGAATGGTACCTCTCCTTACCCCCTGCTAGCATCTCCTCCTTGGAAGAATTTCATGTAGCTTTCAATAAGCATTTTCAAAGGTATTATTCCTTTGAGTTAATTTGTCATAATTATTGTGAAGAATATAAATACTGTGTTCAAGGTATGATTGTTTCAAATGAAAGCTGTGAGTAGGAAGGCTGCGAGGAGAAAATAGATGCTTTGGGTGAGCTGATGAAACTGATAAAATCTCTCTCTGCCAAACTAGAAAGGTTGGAATCTGATGAAAGCGCAGAGGATTTTCCAGTCCTTGAGGCATATGTTCTTGGCAGCTCTACTGAGGATGATAATGAAGATTTCATAGCTGTAGAGGCCTTGCATTCTTCTCCTGCGGTGTCTGCTGTCCCTAGCTTCGATGATTATTCAGATGAAGAGCAACAGGGCCCCACATCGCAATTTGCTAACTTGGGGAGAAACCAACCTGTATATGACAACTACGAATCAGATTCTGAATTGGATATGCCAGATTTCCAAGAGCATACAATAGATCCCTGTCCTCTATTCATTGACAAAAATCATGATGAGAAAATCAACCATCCTGAGCAATCGATTGAAGAGCAGAGCTTTCCCATGGGTCATGTTTATGATCATTATGACTCTGATCCTTGGGAAATCCATAAAGAAGAAAAGGTGCAACAGAAGGGGCAGTTCATAGCCTGCCCAGAGCCTGTAGGTGAGAAACCACCATCTGAGACCATTCAGCCTGCATCAACTTCTCATCCACCTATTCTTATCATAGATATTCAACCATGTGTGAGAAGTTGTGGAGAAGATCGGGTTGTCTGTTACAAATTTTCCATAGTTTTCCACTCATTCTATGATCCTGTCAGCGAGTACATGGAGCTGCATTTCCTTCAAGCCTTGGAGCCACCTAGCTTTTTCTCAACTTCAACCTTTGGAGAAAATCTGAAGGATGTAATCGTTCTGTTGTCACGGTTGCATCATTTGTTATCAATCATTGATAGAGTAAAGGAACTTCTAGTCAGGGAGTTACTTGAATGGATATGGTGGAAATTTGATTTCACCTAGCACTGTGTAAAAATAAATTAGTTTAGGACTGTACATAAATAAGCTCCCCGGAGCATGTGTGTTTATTTTCGTTTTTTACTTATCAACCTGTATTCCTTAGCAGGGTGTTTTGAGCTTGACTCCATAGCCCAACATAAGGCAACTAGAACTGCAAAAGAGATCTTAGAGCCTCACAGGGAGGACTCTATCCCCCATGGATCCTAATGTTATCACATATTCTTGCAAGGGGGTGTTTTCCCTTAAGATTTGGCCATTGGATGACAAAATGCAAAAGAATGGGGCTTAAAAAACCCACAACCGTGTCTCATCCAAAGTCGGGGCACGTTGTGCTAAGGCGAACGCATATCGGGACAATGGAGAATGCCACTTCGGGAATTTTGAAGTGAGGAAGGAGGGAAACCCCCGAGTCCCGAAGTGCAAAGAATATTTGGGCCATCCAAACTGGAGGGGCACATGATAGAAGATTAGTGAATTCAGGATTTCACGAGTCGGGGTTTTAGCGTGGAGCATGATGAAAGTTTGCAAAACGTGAAATCTCGAAATCACAGTTTCGCAAATCAGAGGTTTGACAGGAAGCAACGCCCTGATTCCTCGAAAAGTGAAGTCCCAAAAACATTCGAGGACAGAGCCCTAGGTCATGGCCCGAGGTCATATAGAAAAGCGGGGCCACAAAAAAGAGTAAGCGCCTATTTATCGGCTTGTGACTGGGGTTTTTCGGGATGCAATTGTGGCCGTCAGATGCATAATAGATTTGACTGTCAATCTGAGAGAGGCCATTTCAAGAGTTCGAGCATCGGGATATTGGGAATTGAGTGGAGTGAAGACTCCTGAAACGTGAAATCCCAAAATTTCATAGGGGATAAGTGATGAGTCATGGCCTGAGGTCGTATGCATGTAAAGGTGCAGAGTTAACGTGAGCTACGCCCAGGGCTGAAACGTCGATGTTGACGCAGAAGGGGTCACCACGTTCTCCAGGTGCCAAATCGACTCGGCCTCATTCTGATCTCGATGAAGAAGTAAATGAAAGTAGGGGGAGGTGGTTGAAGCCTTTCCGCACCCCACAAATGAAAATCATGGAAGAGCTGGTAGTGGAGGCAGACCGTCAGCCCGTGGTACCCTTGTGAGCCGGTTTTTTTGCAGGGCCCATACTTATCTGAGCTCACGTTTGACAAAAGAATGTAGGTGCAGAATGACAGAAGAATATGCAGACGCCGATCCTTGAATGCAGTGGTTTGAGCATGCCTCTGCTGAGGATGGAGAATTATTTTGAGTATATATGTGGATTTCTGGGATTTTATAAAAGAGGATGGTTGAGCAGTGCTCTCGTATTGTAAAATTTTGATGAAGAACACTGGTTCTCTGGTTATGTATTTGTGTTTTGAGACATCTTGTTTAATGAAAGTCAGTTTATTCTCCATATTATTTGCCTCTGATATTGAGAGAGTTCATGAATGACTGATTCACATGGATTTTTATGATTGTATTATGATGAATATTACATTATAGTGCTGTTATAATTTCTTTCAGTTTCTTTGAGATTTGAATTCAAGAGGATCTTGCATTTAAGTTTTTCCTCCTTAGGTTGCTGGAAGACTGGATGTACACAACATACCTCTACACTCTCCTCACCAAAGTATTCCCTCTACTCACCCTTACTCCAACTTACTGATTGAAGTTGATTCCATACCTCACCTGCATGTGCATACCAGTCCAATTTTCTGAGTTAAAACAATATCATCTTGAGTCTGTGCCCATTTGACCGCTTTAAAACCAACTTGTGACATAAAACTTTGTTGGGTACTGGGCTTACCTTCTCTGCAATCGGAGGGTGACTTCTAGTTCTAACATGACCCATATGGAGGATGCAACCAAAGACAAAGTGGAAAGCATTGAAGACCATCTGGTCTTGAGAAATTTTGAAGATGTTTTTAGAGAAATTCCAAGGTTTCCACCAAAGAGAGACATTGATTTCTCTATTGATTTGGTGCCAAGAGTTTCCCCAGTGTCCAATACACCATACATAATGGGTACACTAGAATTGAAGGATTTGCAGGTGCAACTTGAAGAATTGTTGAAGAAAGGGTATATGCGCCCAATGTGTCACCTTAGGGAGCCCCAATTCCTTTAGTGAAGAAGAAGGATGGAACCTTAAGGTCGTGTATTGATTTCAAGCAACTTAATAAGGTTACCATAAAGAATAAGTATCCCTTGCCCATAATTGATGATTCGTTTGGCCAGCTGAAAGGTGAAATGATATTTTTGAAGATTGACTTGAGATCAAGATATCATCAAGTGAGGATAAAGGAAGAAGACACCATCAAGACAACATGCAAAACAAGATATGGACATTATGAATTCACATTAGTGGCATTTGGACTATCAAATGCCCTACCAATATTTATGTGTTTGATGAATGGAGTGTTCAGGGAGTACCTGGACAAGTTTGTAATTGTGTTCTTGGATGATATCCTCATTTACTCTAAATCAAAAGAGGAACATGAGCAACATTTAAGAAGGGTGTTGCAATTTTTAAGAGAGCATAGATTGTATGCTAAGTGAAGTAAGTGCATCTTTTATCAAAATAATATTCACTACTTGGGGCATATAATATTAGCAGCATGGATAGAAGTTGATCCCGAGAAGATAGAGGCCATTAGTGGATGGCCAACGCCAAAGAATGTGATTGAAGTTAGATCATTCATTGGTATTTCTGGTTATTTCCAAAGATTCATAAAAGGGTTCTCAAGGATTGCAAGTCCAATCACTTCCTTGCAAAAAAAAGTGAGTCAAATTTGAATGGACTTCCAAGTGTGAAGAGAGTTTTCAAAACTTGAAAGGAATATTGACAAGTGCACCAATATTGAAGTTGCAGATCCAACCGAATATTTTGTTGTGTGCACTGATGCATGCAAAGAAGGACTTCGTGGATTTCTCAGTCAAAGGGACCATGCGGTATGCTATAAGTCCATAAAATTAAAAGAGAACGAGAGGAATTATGCTACACATGACTTGGAGTTAGCGACGATTGTACATGCATTGAAAATGTGGAGGCATTACCTTATGGGTAATAAATTTTAGCTAAGGACAGACCATTGTGGTTTGAAGCATTTGTTTGGACAACCAACACTAAATGCCAGACAAACTAGATGGCTGGAATTTCTAAATGAATATGACTTCAAAATTAAGCATATAAAGGGAAAGGAAAATCAAGTGGTTGATGCACTCAGCAGGAGAGCTCATGAGGTGTATATTGCATCCATCAACATGTACATGACATATTTGAAAGACAAAATTATTGTAGCAACAAATTCAAATCATCACTATGTGAAAATAAAAGAAGCATTACAACAAGGTAATTTTTAGCAGAAATTTAATTATTATGAGTTGAAAGAAGATGTAATTCTCATGTAAAAAGGTAAGGTATATGTGCCGAATTCCGGTGAGTTGAAAAATGCGGTGTTGAAGGAGTTGCATAATATACCATATGACAGGCACCCAACATATCAAAAAACAATTGCAACAGTAAGAAGCCAATACTTTTGGCCGAGAATGAAGAAGGAAATGGATAATTACATATCCATATGTCTAGAATGCCAAAAAGTGAAGACTGAGCATGTTTTCTACAACCATTTCCCATTTCCCATTTCCCAATAGTTGATTTTATTACTATGCTTCCCAGAACAAAGAAGCAACATGATTCCATCATAGTGGTGGTGGACTAAAGCAACACATTTTATTCCAGTAAAGACTACACACAAGACAACAAATATTGCAGATATCTACATGAAATGAGTTGCTAGGCTACATGGGGTACCTAAAACCATAGTTTCAGATCGCGATCCAAAGTTCACATCTAAGTTTTGGAAAGGTTTGTTCAAGGGCGTTGGAACAAATTTAAATTTTAGTACAACCTATCATCCAGAGTTAGATGGGAAAATAGAAAGGAATAATAGAATAATTGAAGACATGCTTAGAATGTATGTGTTGGATCATCCATCAAAGTGGGAAGATTATATTCATTTAGTTGAATTTTTCTACAATAATGGGTATCGGGCCTCATTGAAGCATTGTATGGCAAAAAATGTAACACTCTAGTGAGTTGGGATAATCCAACAAACAACACAGTTGTTGGGATGGAATTATTAAAAGAAATGGAAGAGCAGATGGGAAATGTAACGCAAAATTTAAAGGCTGCCCAGGTTAGGAAGAAAATTTATGTAGACAAGAATAGAGTTTTCAGAGACTTTAAAGTGGGAGAACATGTGTTTTTGAAAGTGAAGGAAAAGAGAAGTTCACTCAGATTAGGAAGTTGCCCGAAGTTGTCCGTGAGATATTGTGGGCCTTTAGAAATATTATAAAAGATAGGTCCAATTGCATACATCTTAGCTTTTCCTGCATCCATGAGAGTGTTGATATTATGGTAGTTGCGGGAGGTATTTACCTCCACATGTAATCCTGACGAGAATAGAATATTTCGGGAAATAATTAAACCTAACCCTAGAAGACAAGTAAGCTCAAGGAAATAATTAATATTAAGTACTTAGCATCCAAAATGAGAAGTCGGCCCAGACAACTCAAGAAAATAATATAAATACAAGTAGCTTGACCTCCTTTTGTACCAGACAACTCGAAATTTCAGTTGAGAAGAGGTGCGCACTACATAAACTGGGCAAGTGCACAAGTCTTGGGAGCAGCTGCAACCAACAACTGCTGCAATCTCTATTCCTGGTTTAGGCTCGGACTTTCTATTGGTTATGGTTGGAATTTATGATCAGTCTTGGTTATCTTTATGCATTAGTCGTGGTTGGTTATTGGTTTTCTTCCAGAATCATTCTTTGTCAAGGTTAAGGTGCTCGAGGGTGGCTTTGACCTATGGTTGGGTGACAATATTGTTATATTTTCTATGGTTAAATGAGCACATACATTACTTTATAATAGGTTATGGGCCCACACTATCTTCAGATAGTATAACCACTGGAAGATAGATTGGTAGGATTTGCTCAGTTACAGTTGCAGCCAATTTTTGCTGCAACAACGAAACCCTAACCCTCTTATTGAGGCACCTTAAGTGAAGACATTGACCTAATTTCTGGATATCTTAGTGCACCCTAGCCTAGCGCACCTCCTGGTATTCTCAACAATCAAAGACGTCAAGTTTGAGTTTTTGGTCAAAGTCAAAGGTTGACCAAGTCAAAGCAGTTATGACTTACTCTATGAAGTCAGAAAACAATTTAGAATGGGCTTCTAAATTCATAGCATGGAAGGAAAGGATTGACCTCATCCTTTCCAAGAATAAAGTGTTGGACATCGTGAAGGGAAAGATCACAAAACCACAGTTCGAAGAAGGAAAATAGAAGGAACCTCAGAACATTGCAGTTATGGAGAAGTTCAAATAAAATGACATCAATACCATGAGTATCATAGTGGACTCTATAAAATACCACCTGATACCCTACATCTCCCATCTTGACTCATCTAAGAACATGTATGATGCCCTAACAAACCTCTTCTCAGTCAGAAACATTGGACATGTAATGAGTCTGAAAAATGAGCTCTGTGACATGAAAATGAATGATAATGACAACATGACATCATACTTTGTGATAATTTCTTAGTTAAGAGATCAACTACAAGCTATTGAAGAGATAATTTCATAGAAGGAACTGGTAAATATAGTACTCAAAGGTCTTCCCAAGACATGGGATGAATTTTCCGCAAGCATGAACACAAGGAACGAGTATCGTGCATTTGAAGAACTTTGGTCTTGTTGTGCACAAGAAAAATAAAGGATTAGTGCAAAAGATAAACCCCAAAAGAAATATAATAATCAAGCCTTCACAACAAGGTTCAAGAATTTCAGGAATAAAAATAAGTTTGGCTCTAGGAAGAAACCAAATCAAGAGAAAGACATGTCAAAAATACAATGCTCCAATTGTCGAAAATATGGTTACTACAAGAATCATTGTCCCGAGTTAAAGACAAGGAAGGAAACACACAAAGCATCAGTTTCCGAAGAAAGGGAACCCTCAAAGAAGGCCAAGCAGGACAAAACATACTTCTTCTTCTAAGATAAGGTAACAATATTCTTCATAATTCTTGTGCATACCATGTTTACATAGTTTCTGTACATATCTTGCATATCTATTTCTTAGAAGATAATATGTTCAAAGAGAAACAATACCTATGGAAGAATAACAAGATAAGGATTGTTATCACNAGTCATTGTGATAACAATGACTACAAGTCAAGCAATACACATGAAAAGATGAAGTACATCGACAACCCTTGGTAACAATTCACGTGGAAGCTATTAACATAAGTAACAGTTGTAAGATAAGCTGAAATCAGAATCAAACTTGAAGAAACCTGGAAAAAGTAAAAATAGAAAGATGATAACATTCAAGAGGAAATTAGAAAAAAAACTTGTGACACTTTGTAGAAGGAAATGAGGATGCAGACGAAAGCGTGGACTCTCTTAGATGGAGGGAGAATATTATATAATTCCAAGAGAAGAACATGCATTCATACATGAAGCAAGGATTAGGAGGGAGCTAATCCTAAATAATATGATCCATCAAGGATTATGAAGTATCTATCCATGTTCTCATTGATGGTAGCAACCATGAAAAACAACACGTGTTCAATTCGACTTTAGAAGAAGTCTTCTTCGAAAAGAAGCCCTAAAGTATTCCTGGTTGTCCAATCCATGATCTTATGATGAAAAGAAGAACTTATAATCTTTAGGGCATGGAATCTATAGAAAAATCCATGGACCCAAGAGCTAAAGAGAAACACGAGGAAGAACATGAAGATTCCAAGAGATAAAGAAAGGCCAGAACAACCAGTCATTATATCAAGAATCACAAGACTACTAGCTTGGTTTGAACTCACTAGAAATAATAAAGCAGAAGAAATGGAATTTGTGATGAAGAATAGTGTACGGAAGACTTATGAATGGAAGCATTGCGAGATACATAACTAAAGGTTCTCCCAGATGGAGGGAGAAGACTATGATGATAGCTTGTTCTAGTAACCGGGCATACCTCTACCTGAGCGATTATATCTCCTACATTATCCATGGGTTGGAGTTTACATAAGATGAATGGAGTAATTGAACAAAGAAGCGTATGAAGAGCAACCTCAAGGTTTTGAGTTATACCATAAAGAGAACCTTGTATGTAGATGGAAAAAGATCTTGTATGGATTCAAACAACTTGGTGCAAAGCCTCTCATGCACAACATAAGCATGGTGAAAAATTTCTATAACAAAGATATTGTATCAAAATGGTTACTCATAATTCCAAGATGATGGATTGCTAATACATGACAAACTCTCATGATAACAGAAGAAGTGCCACTTAGATATGTTCCAGTTTGATTCTTGCCACAATGTCATGAGCTAACATGAAACAAAAGAGTTGAATCCAACCATGATGATTAGAGCTATATGAAGCCTTCAGAGAAAACTAGTGTTCTAGAAAGACCGAAGTAAATTGAGATCAAGCATTACATTCTTCGTGATGAGGTCCAAAAAAGAGAAGTGGTTCTCCAATATATATATCCACAGATGAGCAGATAGTATATATTTTGGTAAAGCCTCTATCCAAGATGGAAAAATATTGCATACTCAAGAAACAATATGGAGCTTGTGGAGACGAATTCCTTATTGAAAAGGGAAGAGATGACTCCCAGGTTGGGAGGGAGCATTAATGTGTTATTGATTTATGGACATTCATTTTTCAGTTCGAAAAATGGTCCAGGATGAGAAGTTCCTTTCTATTTTGGAAAGTGGTTTTAGATTTCTGACAGACATGCATTTTCCAATTCAGAAAATGGTGCATATCGGACGGTCATTTTCGTAATGAAAATTGTTCGATAGATTGCTGATGTACCATAGACATCGATTCCCCTTGTGGCTAGTGTGGGGGAATGATATAGGAAAGTCTTTCTTCTTTATAGTCACTCTCAGTAGTGGTCAAGTAGAATGGTCCACCTCACCGGGTAATCATTCTTTCGAAGTTCATAGTTGTGAGCAGTTTCGAAGAATGGTTTGTTTTGGAGGTTGGTGCAAGACATTCATTTCCTTAGGAAATGGTCTGGACAGTCATTCCTTAGGGAAGACTCATTCTCTCTAGGTTGCACTTTGTTTAGTGCTGGAAGAATGGCCTAGTTAGGTGAATGGTCAAGGTTCAAAAATCAGGGACATGCATTCTCTAGAGAAGACTCATTCTCTCCAGGTTGCACTTTGTTTAGTGCCGGAGGAATGGCCCAAATAAGTGAATGGTCCATGCTTAGAAATTAGGACAATTATTCTTCTATGCTTGAGAATAATAGTCCATATAGCTCATGACTGATGTTTTACTTTCTCATGGCAGATGCTCTTCCAGATCTCATAGATGTGAGTGGAAGAATGGCCCAGATGACTCAGTTTATATCATGATATTTTTTTTCTATGCAGGTTGATATCAAATGATATGATTGCTATAGAGACTATATGTCTCTGGACAATAGATGTATGCTACTGTGGTGGATGTGTTCCACTGGTTGTGACTATGTGTCACTGATTAAGTAGTTGTGTGCTACTTTGTGTGGTAGTGTACCTCTAGATTGTAGTTGTGTACTAATATGGATAGACACCGTTGTGCTCTATTGAATCTCATTTTTTTGATTTCCATGAAGACTATCAATAGTGTTGAAAATGATTACCAGCTAGATAGATGGTCAATGTACTGATGGACAAACATTTTCTAGACGGAAAATGGTCCAGGCATTTATTCTTCTAGGCCATATGTCTAGATTAGAAGAATAGTCCTTGTAGTCCATGGCGTGGCTTCCAACTGTTAGGGACCTAAACCCTCACATAGGTAGAATAATATATTCTGATGTAATAAAGGTCAATATTAATAAGGCCTAGCAATAAGAAAGAATAAGTCGAATGTAAGAAGACCTAATAGAAGGTTCCGCTTCTAGAAGGATCTTCCTCTAGATGGTTCTTTTGATAGACATATTTAGTATAAATAGTAGTCGAGGGTATGAGAACTTTTGTCTTGGATATTATTGTAATAGAGCTCTGCTCTATTGGAGGTTTCCCCCTCGAAGATGCAAGTGAACATTTCCCTCAGTAATCAAAGTGCTCTTTCTGGTGTTATTCTGATATTATTTTGGTATTATTGTGGTGTTGTTATGGTTATATTGTTGTTCATCTACCATTTCTAGTATTTTATTTCTATTCTGCATACTTTTATATCTGAAATATTACAAGTGGTATCAGAGCACTTTCCTCGACATAAAATTGTGGGTTAATTTTTTTTTCCAGGGTAGAGACGTATTTTGGCGTCTTTAAGCTACAAAGATCTGTCATTACATGCATAAACCCATGGTTGAGGATTCATACACACAGGAAATACAAGTGGTACTTAAGCACACATCTGTTGGCCACCCTTGTAACCCATGTTGGTACCCCTCCAATTGGTAGTGCATCAGATAACACCTGTATACAAATCAACCTAGATTTCCTGAAGCCCTCTTTAGATAAACATATCGACTGCCTGACTGTTATAGTTCCACTGAGAACAACACTCGGGAAGATACTCTCTAGTACCTGGGTAGTCGGGTAGTATGACTAAGGGCACAGTCTAGCCTCCTTAGTTGGTGCCCTGAGAGATTGGGCCGAGTACTACTGTTGGACCCCGCACGTATATCAGAGAGATATAGCATAGGGAAAAACCTTATCTGTAGAACCATTGAATACCTAATCTATGGGGGACGAAAATAAAAAACAAAAAACAAAACATACAAGATATATTGCCACACAAATATGTCTCCTGCATTCGAGTTGCCAAATCACTACACATTTATTCCTGATTAAGCATTTGGGCAATTAATCACTGCATATTCTTCAGGCTAGAGTATAACTCCGCAGGTGTAAAAAAGTTTGGATTTTGTTGCACCAATTAGAGACCTATTCCATTGGATTTGTCTCTTCATCCTTATCACATTCATACCTATCATTTTTCAACAATTTTTTTGACCCCACCCGCCCTTTTCGGTTCCCTCGTCATCATGGCCCATACCCGTAGCCAAGACTTGGAAGCTCGCTTCAATGCCTTGCAATCTAATTTCACAAAGACCCAATAATAAGTGAGACAACTCAGTGCCAATATTGCCACCATCAATAAAAACAAGCATTCCTCCATTACCGCCTTAATCGAGGAACTCAAAGAAGTTCTCAAACAAGACATTTCTACCTAGCTTGAATGTGTTTCTTCGATGATCTGCACCAAGCTTCATATCCCTGCAAATCACCCTTTATTTGACCCACCTTTGCATACCAAACCTGAAACTTCCTCTCATTCCCATAATTTTCAGTCCCATCACTTTTAGTGTGACCTACGCCTTCCGCGTGTGGATGTGACCAAATTTGATGGCTCAGATCCCACTGGTTGGTTAACTCAAATGGAACATTATTTTTCTTTGTACGACATTACATATGACTTGGCCAAACTCCGACATGGTGTTCTCCATCTAGATCAAGAAGGTTGGCAATGGTGGTAATGGATAAAAACTACTCGTCAAGGTATGTTTCTTGGACACACTTTGTGGCAGAGCTTTATGAATGCTTTGACACCGTCACCAACCATTTAGGCCATTTGAAAAAGTTGAAACAATCTGGTACAGTGGAAGACTTTATAGCTGCTTTTGAGCGACTGGATTTTTGTACAGAGGGCATGTCTAATGCTTTTTTCAGAGAATTTTTTATCAGTGGCCTCAAGGATGAGATTCGTGCCCATGTCCTCAGAGTTGGGTTGAGGCTACTAAAAGAGCTAAGGAAGCACAACAGGTTGTCTCTTCTCAAAACCGGAAACCCCCCTTTATTCCTCGCACTAAACTAGTAAATCCCACTCCTCCTTATACTCCACTAAAGATCAAAAAATTGACCAGGGCCAAAATGGCTGAACGACAACTTAAAGGCCTTTGTTATAATTGCGATGAAAAATATTTTCCGGGACACAAGTGTAAGGAACAAAATATTTTTATGGCCATGTTGGAGGATGTTTTAGAAGAGGATGTTGAAGCTCCCCTTGTGTCTGCGTCACCTGAACCCTCTGACATAAACCCTCCCTCAAACCCTCCCAAAGTAGAACCAGTCATTTCCGTAAATGCTCTCACTGGCTTCTCTGCTCCCCAAAACCTCAAGCTAATTGTCTACATCAAGCATATGAAGGTCATTATTCTTGTTGATAGTGGAAGCACCCATAATTTTATTCATCACCGCATTTCCCAAGAAACTAATTTCTATATCCATGCAGTCAATAATTTCCAAATCATGATTTCCAATGGCGAGTCCATGAAATGTGGAGGGCATTGTGAAAATGTGTGTCTCCAAATGGTGACTACCACCAGAAATGTCACATGTTTTCTATCGACATGGGCGGTTGTGACATTGTGTTGGGTGCCAACAATATAAGTTCCAATTCAATTCGACCAGGAGGGCCAACAATATAAGTTCCAAGGCATCATCGCCAGTTCCCCTAAGATCATTAGTTCCCATCGCATGGAAAAGTTGCTCAAAAAAGGTCATTATGGAGTTATTGCGCTACTCCATGCCATACAAGAAGTTGAGGCACCCTCTATGTCGTAGGACCTCCAATCCATCCTCTCTAAACATCAAGTGGTATTTTCCACTCCCTGGGGACTCCCTCCTTCCCATGGTGTTCATGATCATTCCATTCCCCTTGTCCCGGGAAGGCTTCCTCCCAATATCCATCCCTATCGTCACCCCTTTTCCCAAAAAAATGAAATGGAGAAAATGGTTCAATAACTGCTTAACACAGGTGTTATCCGCCCTAGTATGGGCCCCTACTCTTCTCATGTGGTCATGGTCCTTAAAAAATAAGGTTCTTGGCGCATGTGTCCTGACTTCCACGCCCTCAACAAACTCACCATTAAAGACAAATTTTCCATTCTTGTCATTGATGACCTCTTGGATGAATTGAGTGGTGCCCAATTCTTTACTAAACTTGATCTTCGTTCTCTCTACCACCAGATCCGTATGAAAGAGGCAGACATTTCTAAGATTGCCTTTAGAATTCATGAGGGTCACTATGAGTTTTTGGTCATGCCCTTTGGCTTGTGTAATGCTCCCTCAACTTTCCAAAGCCTCATGAATCATGTCTTCCATCCTTTTCTTCATCATTTTGTCTTAGTTTTCTTTGATGATATCCTCATCTATAGGAAAACCTAGACATACCATCTTGCTCATGTGGATCGAGTTCTCCATCTACTCTCTTATTTCTCAAAACAATCTAAATGTTCTTTTGGCGCCTCGGAAGTCGAGTACTTGGGTCATCTTGTTGGCAAGTATGAAGTCAGGGTGGATCCTAAAAGGATTGAAGCTATGCAAGACTGGCCTCACCCAAAGACTCTCAAAATATTGTGTGGATTTCTGGACTTAATAGGCTATTATCACAAGTTTGTTAAGAATTATGGAAAGATTGTGGCGCCTCTCACTGCACTCCTTAAAAATAATTCTTTCACTTGGACTCCAACAACTTCTCAAGATTTTCAAACCTTGAAGATGGCCATGTGCACCACTCCAGTCCTGGCCCTTCCTGATTTCACAAAGACCTTTGTCTTGGAATGTGATGCTTCAGGGAAAGGAATTGGCGTTGTCCTTATGCAAGAGGGTCGACCTTTGGCATTTACCAACAAACAACTGTCTGAATGAAATTTGGGCAAATCAATCTATGAAAAATAAATGTTGGCTATTCTGCATGCCGTTGATCTTTGTCTCCCTTATCTATTGGGGAAACACTTCCAAATTAAGACAGATCAACCTCAAGTATTTTCTGGAACAACACATTTCCTCCCCAGAGAAACAAAAATGGGTGACTAAGCTCTTGGATATGATTATGCGATCATTTACAAGAAAGGAAAAGACAATGTGGTTGCGGATGCACTTTTCTGAAAATATGAAGATGAAGGGTCCATTTTTTCTCTCTCCTTCATTGTACCAGATTGGCTCCAAGCCGTTCACCAGGAATGGCTACATGATCCCAAAAGTTTTCATATGATACAACAATTGCAGTCCAATTCTCCAGTTTCCCCAGGGTACTCTTGGCTCCATGATGAGCTTCGATACAAAGGCCATTTGTATTTAAGTAAACAATCAAAACTTAAATCCAAGGTACTTTCTGAGCTTCATGCTACACTCACTGTTGGGCACTCCGGGTTTACCAAAACCTATGACATGGTCAAACATTATTTTTTCTAGGATGGTATGAAACATGCCATTCGTAATTTTGTGGCTAAATGTGAGGTGTGTCAACACAACAAGGGCGAAACAATCAAATATCCTGGCACACTACAACCGCTTCCGATTCCACCTGCTATTTGGTGGGATATCTCTATGGATTTTATTGTAGGCTTACCTAAATCGGGAAAAAAATCAGTCATCATGGTGGTAGTTGATCGTCTTTCCAAGTATGCTCATTTATGTGCTCTTCAACACCCATTTACAACATCCACTATGGCTCAAATTTTCATGAATCAAGTCTTCAAGATTCATGGCATGCTGCATTCTATTGTTTTTTATCACGACCCAAATTTCACCAACAATTTTTGGCAAAAACTGTTCAAGCTACAAGGCACCCAATTGCATCTCAGCACAACTTATCATCCCCAGACTAATGGTCAAACTAAAGTTGTCAACAAGTGTTTGGAAACATATTTGAGGTGTCTTTCCTCAGAAAAGAAAAATCAGTGGGCTCAATGGTTACCACTAGTTGAATGGTGGTCCAACACTTCATACCATACACCTACCCACATGACTCCTTTTGAAGTGGTATATGGGCAAAATCCACTTTCAGTTCTCTCATATTTACTAGGTGTCTCAAAGGTATAGGCGGTTGACCAAACACTTACAGTTCGAGAGGCTATTCTCAGTACCCTTAAAGAGAATTTGGTCATGGCCCAGAATCGCATGAAGCAACAAGTAGATCAAGGTTTCTCTGAACGCCAATTTGCAGAAGGGGATCAAGTGTTTCTTCGACTGCAACCTTACAAGAAAAATTCCCTCAAGGTTGACCATTGTTAGAAACTAGCGCCCAAATTTTATGGTCCTTATACCATTCTCGAGCGTGTGGGACATGTGGCCTATTAGTTATCTTTGCCCAATCATTCTAAGATACATCCTATTTTTCATGTTTCCTGCTTAAAGAAGGTGATTGGAACTAAATTCTAAACTCAAACCAACCTTCCCGAGTTGGACGAAGAAGGCTCCATTTGGCTACAACCACAAGAAATTTTGGACCAGTGTGAGCATCGCCTGTGTCAGCGAACCATCAAGGAAGTGTTAGTCCAGTGGAAAGGTACAACTCCAACATATTCCACTTGGGAACCAACTACCATTTTGCAACAATTTCCACATCTCAAGCCTTGAGGACAAGGCTATTTTTAAGGGGGAGGAAATGTTAGGGACCTAACCCCTCACGTAGGTATAATAATATATTCCGATGTAATAAAGATCAATATTAATAAGGCCTAGCAATAAGGAAGAGTAAGTCAAATGTAAGAAGACCTAATAGAAGCTTCCACTTCTAGAAGGATCTTCCTCTAGATGGTTCTTTTGATAGACATATTTAGTATAAATAGTAGTCGAGGGTATGATAACTTTTGTCTTGGATAATATTGTAATAGAGATCTGCTCTGTTGGAGGTTTCCTCTTGAAGAGGCAAGTGAACATTGCTCTCAGTAATCAAAGTGCTCTTTCTGGTGCTATTCTGATATCATTTTGGTATTATTGTGGTGTTGTTCTAGTTATATTTTTGTTCATCTTCCATTTCTAGTATTTTATTGCTATTCTGCATACTTTAATATCTAGAATATTACACCAACATCTGTTGGAATAATTATTCTTCTAGGACATATGCTTGGATTAGAATAATGGTTCTTATATCACTCTTTGGAGTGAGTGAACTTTTCAACATCATGCCTGATTACTCAGATGGAGTATGGTTTCGAGAGATGATGCAGTTGATGTTGTTAGATGACACTGATAGTGATGATGGTGCTCGTGATCTAATCATGAGATAGCTTGTATGTCTACGATGACGCTACTGATTGAATGATATGTTTGTGCTCAAGACCATTGCCTTCAATACCTCCCTCGCTAGGAGGGAGTGTTGATATTATGGTAGTTGCGGGAGGTATTTACCTCCACATGTAACCCTGACGAGAATAGAATATTCTGGAGAGCAAGAAGAAACCCTAAAGCATTATACCTAACCCTAGAAGACAAGTCGGCTCAAGGAAATAATTAATATTAAGTATTTAACATCCAGAATGAGAAGTCGGCTCAGAAAACTCAAGAAAACAGTACATATACAAGTAGTCTGACCTCATTTTGTACCAGACAACTCAAAATTTCAGCTGGGAAGAGGTGCGCACTGCAGAAACTGGGCAAGTGTGCAAGTGTGGGGAGAAGATGTAGACGATAACTGTTGCAATATGTATTCCTAGTTTAGGATCAAACTTTCTATTGGTTATGGCTGGAATTTCTGATTAGTCTTGGTTAACTTTATGCATTAGCCGTGGTTGGCTATTGGTTTTCTTCCAGAATCATTCTCTGTCAAGGTTAAGGTGCTGGGGGTGGCTTCAACCTATGGTTGCGTGGAAATATTGTTATATTGTCTATGGTTAAACGAGCACATCCATTACTTTCTAACATAGAGTGCATAATGTATTTCATGTGTCATTTTTAAAGAAATATGTGCCTGATCCTAACCACATAATTGATTGGAATGTGATCCAGGTGGAGCACAAAGGGGATTTTCGGGTGGAACCAATACGCATCCTAGATCGAAAATTCAAAGTGCTCAGAAAAAAATCCATAGGGATAGTAAAGGTTCAATGGACCTGCTATGATCCTAAAGATGCTACATGGGAGCATGAAGAAAATATGTAGGAATAATACCCACAATGTTTTTACAGTTTTGAAGAAAACATAATCCAAGACTCCATTTTGAGCAGCTAAAATTATGGAACCACGTCTGAGAGTCCTATCCAACTGTGTTGGGGACCTTGATAAAAGAATGGCTCATTCCTTGGGTTAGCCTTGATAAACGAATGGTACATCCCTTGGGTTATCCCTGATAAATGAACGATGCATTCCTTGGGTCAACAAGTTGAGAGGAACAAGAGATTATGGTTGGAACTACTGCTAGAGTTGTAAAATGGCATAATTTTATTTTCTAAGTATTGTGATGTAATTTTCATATATGTATATCGACATAGAGTGCACTGAGGACGACACACAATTGCAGGGGAGGGGGAATATAACATTCCCACTATAATCCCCAGTTTAATTAATGCTTATGTAGATATAATGTGTGGCTATGACCAAATCAATGTAATATGTGAATTATATTTCTATGTTTTAATAATACAAATGTGTTGCCAGCTGATAAGGGAACATGCACAAGAGATGGGGTTTGAACTAATCCACAAGAGGGGGGAGTGTCTAGGATAATATCCAAGAGGGGTCCAAGGGGGGGAATACCCATGTTTATTGATTTAACTCATTTTCCTAAATTTTCTAATTGTATATGGACCTTCCATTTTCCGATTGAGTGTTCCCAAAGACAATCATTGAATACATGAAAGAGGGTGGGTGTGAGTGGTCACTTCCCAAAGTTATTGGGCACATGGGGGTGGCGTACAATCATCTTGGGGAAGAGTGTGAGTTAAGAAAGGAAAGCCAAAGAGAGAAAATTCATATGGGTGGAGAGAGAGTAGTTTTAGAGATTAAGTTTTGTGCATGGAAAGCAAGTAGAGAGCAAGAAACATAGCTTGGAGTTGGTGGATCCATGGAAGGCGAATTCTAAAGCATGATGGAGCGTATTTGGAGACAATTGGAGCTGTAAAACTGAAGAGCTAGGTTGTTAGGCCTAAAGAGTGAACTCATGTGTGAGTTGTACTAAAACAACACATATTGTTATTGGTTTGCTGATATTTTTCCTAGCAACAAGTTCCCTTGAGTTCCAAGATGAGAGATTCCTGGTTACATGTGCCAAAGAGACCTTGATAAATGAATGAGACACATGAGGGACTAATATTAGTGAAGGGGTACATTCCTTGGGTTGGACGGGTCAAGAGGAAGAGAGTTGGTGGAAAATTGGGATAGTTGTAGGAGAATATCAGTTGGGTTGTGAGTTTTATGAGTTGTGACTGGACTGTGAGAGACCACCCTCTTTTGTGGATTGCTAGCCTCAACGCGGGGGTGACTAGCTATTGAGATTTGGAGTAGTTAGTCTATGGTTGGGTGGAAGGTCTATCCCAAGCAGCTGGTTGTAAAACTGTTGTGAAAAGATAAGTGTTTCATCTTGTTGTTGCGTTACTTTATGTGTTTAATTGTTGTGCATGAACTCTGAGTATTTGGAATTGATTTATAGGTTGTTGTGTGAATGATTAAGTTGCATTTCATGTTATTTATTAGCATGTTGTAGATGCTTCTATTTTAAGGTTGTAGACAATAGCTAAACTTGTTTT